>JBBPRK010000841.1:0-17246 GCA_038093075.1 Boletus patriciae
AAACCACAAGCCCGACAGAGGGCGGACCCTTGCCTCGCAGATCAACGCCGCTTGAAAGTGTCGGACGTCGTCGCGCTGTCACGTCCCCGCGGTAGACTCGCGTTTCTCTCTGCATGTCAGACAGCGGCGGCCAACAAGATGCTTGCCGGCGAGGCCATCAGAGGCCATCCATGTCGCTGCGGGAGTGTTTGCCGACAGGACAACAAAGAGTGGACTTCGGGCCTCGTAGACGTGTTTGGCCAAGGTTTTTTTTTCTGCCGCCTTCCCAGCTGACAATGACATACGAAGTTATACTACCAACCTCCAAATCCATGTACTTCGTACGTCCCCCTGCCGTCCATGGGAGGCTGTCAGAGGCGCTGGTCGAAGATGTGAGATTATGGGGCAGCTCTATGATGGAAGCGTCTTGTTCCGCGAATGCCTGGTCTGTACTGTAGGTCCGGTCTCCGACAATCCATCTCAACGAAAACAGCATAGAGTGAGCTGGTTCAAGTTCGCGGTAGCAGTGTATACCATAGGCTCATTGTTTTTTTGGCAAGGGACATGAGTTGTTGAAGAAATTGGTTGTATTTGAAGAAATGGCAAAGTATGCGAAGAGGCAAACTACGTGGTCGACGATAGTTTTTTTCCCTAAATCCTGACGGGAAGTCACCCACTGACGAGACGAAGGTTTCAGAGGTCGCGGGACTTGAGCTTGAACTCGAAACCGGCATCACGGCTGCACTTATCCTGAGGAGGGTCACAGGCTGTCACACTGATTGGATGAACCCGCATGATTCGTGGCCTACCTTATGCCACATCACATCCACACTTGCCGTCGCTGTCGTCTCAAGTCCATGCGAGTCGTTTCGTATTATGAGCCCATATAACCCATCGGGCGAGTTGATACCGTTGCGTTCACATCTCCCTCCCGGACGGGCTCACTCTCGTTTTTAAAGCACTCTCCCTCACCCACAATGCCCGCTCTCAAGCTACTCAACCTCCTCGCCCTCGCCTCCCTCGCCATCCTCGCTCTTTCTTCCGTGCAGGTCAACGCCCTCGCCGCCGATCGCGCACAGGTTGCCCGTCACATCCGCGACCACGACGCCGTTGCCCAGCGCAAGCGCAGCGACACGTCCAGTAGCAGCTGCAAGCCCAGGACCTCTTCCCTCCCCCCTTCTCCCACCTCTGCTCCAGCCACGTCCACTCCAGCACCTACCACGTCCTCCGCTGCTCCCGCCTCCACCTCTGGCGCGCGTTCAAGGAAATGGGGTCTCGCCTGGGATATTGATCCGAGCTATTTGAACAACTTTGCCCTTCGCAACGTCGGATAGTATGTCTGATCCCCGCCTTTCAATTCTCCTGATGCAACGTCCGTGTCTAGCTTGTACACTTGGAGCCACTGGATCCCCTACCCTATTCCTAATGGAATAGTGGCTATACCCATGCTCTGGGGCCCGAATGATGCCGCTTTGTTCCAGAACAATGTCGTCCAAGGGTATGCCAGTTATGTTCTTGGTATGAACGAGTGCGTACACCGCGTTCCCCTTGTTTCCCGTTCTTACCCGTTCCCTAGGCCTAATATGCCCAGCCAGTCCAACATGTCCGGTGCGGATGGTGCCGACTTGTGGATCCAGTACATGAATCCCCTCCGAGCTCTGGGTTACCATCTCATCTCTCCTGCCTGTACCAACGATGAGGCTGGAAAATTATGGTACTTGGATTTCTTTGCAGCTTGTGTAGTCAAAGGCGGTTGCTACGTACGTCACATGTGTGACACCAACCAATCATATCGTTTACACTTCCTCCCAGGTTGATTCCATGGCTTTCCACGCCTATACCACCAACGCTTCGGATCTTATCGAATTTGCTAACTATCTCCACGACAAGTACCATATGGACATTTGGATCACCGAGTTTGCTGACCAGGTAGTTGATTACCTATCGGAGTACTTGGCGTGTCGAATAACTCGTTCCACAGAACAACAGCGGCACTGGTGGCCAAGCAACCATGGATCAAGTTTGGGAGTTTGCTGGAACGGTTTTTAGCTTTGTCGAGAACACTCCGTGGGTCACGGCAGCGTTCCCCTTTGGTGAATCCCCTTGCCTAATCTATTTCATCCCAACTCACACGTTTTCAGGCGTCGTGGGTAACTTTCAAGGTTTCAACGACGACAATGCTTTGATTGGTAGCGACGGTCAACCCACCGCCCTGGCGGCCTACTACTTTGACCATCAGGATTGACTTTTAGGTTGTGGAATGTCGCCACATATAACCTTTTGAGCAATGTGATTGTGTGAACATTGCGAACGTCTTTGGATAATCCCCCGTGTTTGAACGATCCCACAAGGCTCGTGGGCGGTGGTATTGTTGCTCACATAAACAGAGCGCACTGGAAGAGTTAAAGAGACGCGCCATTTCATCTCCCTGCGGAAATGGTCAAACATAGTGCACGGTAAAGAAGGGCGGCTGATCTACCCCACTGTAATTTACATGTCGATCTCACCGGGTCACCAGCTTTAGAGGTGTAAATTAGCGTCAATTACACCATACCTCCAAGTCACCCGAGTCGGACATGTCATGTCGGAGCGTCGGGGTACTGAGAAAGTGAAACCCGAAAGCCTCAGTAAGAAGTTTGAACAGACCGTTTCAGTGCGCTTGCAACATGGACGCTGAAACAAAACATAAGCTCCACAAACTGCGCGTTCAGCTCGATAATCTTCCCGATTCCCTTCCATTATTTTGGCTTCGGTGATTCAGACGAGGAGGATTATGGGTTCGGGGGGGCCGTAGATCGTCAACTTGAGGTCCGGCTAGGTCACCGCAGGGATGGGCCGGTCGTACTCAAGGAAAGGGGCCCGGGACTCTCAGTGGCAGTCATCATCGTCTTGGAGAATTACATACCTCACAGAGCTTCCCGAGCTGGTCATTCTGAAGAAACGGGTGGACGGCCTCGTTCTTTCTACACACTAAGTGTTCGAGAATGCGAAACATCCAGTATTGAAGATGTATTAGCACTGTCACGAGACTTGAACTGCCACATACACTGCACCATGAAGCTTCTAATTGTGCTCGACAAAAACAAACCTGATGCAGGCGACCGGACTCGGACAGAGCACCAAGCACTGCCTCGGGTGCGAAACTTGCAAGTCCAGAAACTGGACTCGAAAGTCCTCTCTGCGTTTGAAGACCCAGCATGTACCGACCCACCTCAAAAGGAAGATAAACGGGGGAGACTCTCCCACTACTGCTCGAGGTCTTGTTGCATTGTCGGAGGAAGGCCTTGGAACCTGAAGAAAACGAAGAGTGCACAGATCGTATTCGGTGCATTGGCCCGGGCAGCAAAGGTGGCGCCCAGACATGGACTTATCTCAGGAATCGACGACACATTCTCGCACATGCCTCGAAATGTAACTGGTTGCCCACCAAGTGCCGCGAAGCTGCCCTCGAACAAATGGCCGACAAGGCTATTGGCCGGACAATCTACTCGAGGGCAGGCATGCGTCGGACGAAACTCTAGACTCACCAGACAATTATCTTTGTTGAAGAATGGTAGCCATCCTCCGAAACGGTAAAAGGTCCAGCTGGAGAATATGTTTTTGCTGTGAGCGAAAATCAGTGTCATGATTCAAGTGACGCCTGTACAGCCACCATAAATTGAAAACGCCCCTTTCCACCAACTCCGATGGTACATACGAGCTCCCCCGCAAAGAAGCTCGAGTCAGGGAAAGTCCACAACAATGAACGGGACGGTCATGAAAGACACTCCCGTCGAAGATTGCGCGGCTCTGAAGAAGCAGCGAAGGGGAAAGCCAGGTGAAATGTGCCAACTGAACCTCGATGTGCTGTTCCTTGTACGTGAAACCTGTTTTATTTGCTTCGACCGTTTTCTGACGGACGCGATGGTGATAGATTGCTGCATACATCCAACCCATAGACCTCCTCAACCTTGCACGCACATGTAAACCTCTTCAACAGCTCCTGATGGACAAATCCTCGGCGTTCGTATGGAAGAATGCTCGCCGTCAAGTCAACGGTCTTCCCTACTGTCCAGTCGACCTCACCGAACCGGAATATGCCAATCTCGCGTTCTATGCCCGTTGCCACGTACGTACTGACCCTGCCGATTGTTTTAGTTGCTCTGAGATGTAGCATAGGGCTGCGGAAAATATGTCTCCACTGCTCTCTGGCGAATGCGTCGCAGGTATTGTCTGGATTGCAGGATCGGACGGTAGGATGCCATGGATGTTTCAGTATAGGCTTCAAGTTCACACACAGACAGACTTTGCCCGTTGTCTTCGTGTCACGAAGTCATTCGCAAGAACAATGTCATGGCCACGGAACACATCACAATAGAAGGCGGTATGTTGCCTGGTTATTTGAAACATTATGCCGCTGGACCACGTTGCAGAAACAATAATATCGGTTGACAGGGAGCAGATGGAGTTATTTATGCACGAGTACAATCATTCTTCCAACAAGAAACAATTTTTAACGGACAAGGGTGAACAACATGTCGCTATGTGCAGGGTTCGCTTGATTTAATTCATCCGTCCCTCTGATTGACCCATAACAGCATGCCAGTCGATGCGAACATTGGGAGAGGGTTGAAGAATGGGAGCGCATGGCCAATCTCAAAGCGTGTCGACGAGAGCGACATAACAGGTTGGCCCCCTTTCTCTGCAGTGATTATTTTTAAATATACCTGGTATAGCATCTTCGAGCGTCTCAAGCAGCTCGGGTATGAGCGCGAGGTTACATATTTTGGACGCCATCAAATCGGGGAATCCTGCAAGGCGCTCTTTGGGAAATCCAAGGCGCTCACGGACGAGGGTTAGCTTTCGCTGAATGACATAACATCGACTTGGAGTTGACCGTCGATACGATAGAATGGAATCGGACTTGGTCCGAGTTACTTCGTTGACAGAAACCAACGAGGTTGGGTAAAGGCTTTACCCCGCATACGTTTCAACATTATGAATTCGCGCAACTCAAGCACCGGATTCTCCCCCTTCCAACTCCACATCGGGCGTTCACCCAGGATACTGCCTCCACTCACGCCAAGCCATATCAATAACGATGCGGAAACCCTAGACGCGACGACACTTATCTCGCAACTACAACAAAACGTGTGGGAGGCACACGACAACTTGCTCACCGCTAAGGCTTCCCAGGCCGTCACAGCTAACAAACATCGCTCACCCGAACTTGCCTTACAGGTTGGCGACCGTGTTTTACTCTCCACACGCAACCGTCGACGCGAATACATGCAGAAGGGCAGCAAGCGTGTCGCCAAGTTCATGCCACGATACGACGGACCTTACGCGGTGATCGAAGCCCACCCCACAACATCGACATACACGCTCGACTTACCTAACTCACCCAACATTTTCCCGACCTTCCACGTTAGCCAGCTCCGTCGATATACGCCCAACGACGCCGAACTATTCCCCTCCCGCGAACACCCAAGGCCTGGACCAGTAGTCACCGAAAACGGCGAAGAAGAAAACTTCATCGAGAAGATCATCGACGAGAGAGCGGCGGGCCGAGGAAAAAGATACCTTGTCAGATGGGTTGGATACGGCCCCGAAGAAGACGAGTGGTTGTCACGCAAGATGCTCGAGGACTGCGAGGCTTTGGACCTTTGGGAGGCACAAAAGAAATCTCCATAGGATGGGAGGGTGTAAGCCGAGCACTGTAATGGCGTCACCCGCGTCATCGACACTCCATCATCTGCGTCATCGACACTCCATTCGCTACGTCACGACAGCATTCCTACCACTGCTACCAACCGTATAAATAGTGGACCGTGTTCTGTACTGAGCTTCAGCTTTCCCCCCTGCTTCAATCCATACGTTCCTCACGTTCCGTTCCGAGTGTTCCCACCTCGCGGTGGTGTTCCACTTGGTCCGAGACTCTGAACACCTTCCGGTCCCGACGACTAGATGAGCACGTTCGTAGACGTTCATTGGGAATACACCAACTACGTGACGCGTCCATCACCAAACATACCAGAATTTGACCTTCTTCCACACGTGGCTGAAGTCGCATGTTTCCCCCCTTTTAGCAGTATCATCGGGGCTCCAAGAAACCAAGACGAAGGACAATCTATTTGAATCTGCGCTTGCACGGCTACCCGAACTAGTTGACGAGTGGAAGAAGAAGCCCCAATTAGTTATCTCTTCATTTCGGTATCCGCCTCCATCACTTATTCTTTCGCTACTTATGAATCTAATGGCCGCGTATCACACTGTGGTTCTTCATAACTAGTAAGTTTACAATCGAATCCTTGGAAGAGTATTACACGTCCATTTTCACAACCCAACGAAATCGCGTGATTCTGTCGGTCCCACGGCGATCAACATGCATGCAGTCCCATAAAAGTAGTCCAACTCCGCCTGGTTTCCGTACGCCATGAACGAAGTCTTTATGTCCACCGACGATTTCATCGGCGTGATCTCCAACACCTCCCTGACCGGGGTCCTGTAAAACGGGTTCAACCACGGGGCATATCCGTAGTCATCCGCCAAAAGTCTCGGGTCAAATTTGTACCGGCCTCCAACGAGAGCGACGCCTTCGACTTCCTCGATGGTCAGCCCGCCGAGGGCCTGTTCAAGGTATTGCATGGACGAGGACTCGTAATCCATCCCCCTCTCGTCCACGTCAAGTTCGCCGGTGGTGATGAGGTTCACCCAGGGATTAGTAATCCCACGATAGAACAACCTGAGAGAGTAACGGAGGCCAAGCTCGTCGCATACATCCGCCAATGCGCGGTCCGATCCTTTCAGCTGGTCCAACAAATTGTCCAGCAGATTGTGTCCCGTGTGGGCGTACTCGTGGACGAGACCGAATCCCAGATACCCGCCGTTGGGGAGTGTCGACTTGTCGTTCACTACATCGATGAGCGCTTGCTTAACTTTGAGATGGAACGGAGTGGGTATCGACGACGTGCTGGGGTGGATAGGTTTATGGTAGAGGTTGTAAGTGAGCGTCACGCGATATCCGGATGTGACGGGTAAGACCTCGTGCTCGGTGTCCCCAAAGAAGGCAACGAAGCAAACAGAGGGCTCTGTGGCAGTCGCAAACTTGTCAGTGAAATCGAGGGTCCACTCTTTTTCTTCTTGACGAAGTACGAATTGACCACCCTCGTGCCGAGTGGGAAGGACGACGACCAAGGACCCGAACATGTCCTGGCCTCGTGGGGTGTCCTTGTGAGCCTTGAAGAAATCACCCCTTCCTACGACACAACGAGTCTGGGTCGAGAACGGTGGGGAACTCAGTAATCGGAGTGCTCACCATAGACGTTCAGCTTGTACAACTCCACGTCCATCGTCGCATGGCTCTGAGTGAGCAACGCTTTTGATACCTGCGTGTGAATTCCGAGGCTACGTGGATCAAGAAGTGTCGAGAACGAGATAAGGTCCATCTTTCCCGCTTTCCGATAGGAGTCGTCAAGAACGTTCTCCCCGTCACGGCCAAACTCTGCTGGTTTGCAAGCATGGTACAATTCATCGAGCTGGTCAGTTCCAGCGTTGGAAAAATCGATACAACTACACGCTGGTCAGACCCGACACCCGGCTCGATAGGGGCCCAAGGGGCTTACCGAAGGAGGTCACCATGGATGTAGTATAGAAGACGCTGATAATCTGGGATGGCGCATATTCCGCTGTAGAACGGGTCGCGGTCGCGCAACGCGGTCTGCAATGCGATCACTTTGGGGTCTGAGAAATGTTCTGGCCGGAACTTTTTGCGGGAACTCATGGTGAAAGCTGTAGTTGTCCACGCCACTTTCATCGAGCCATTTTCGGATACCGTATTGGCTTACTAAAAGTCTGAATCTCAAATCTGATCTGTGACCCTTACAGTAGACTTGACTCAAGACAACGCAAACTGCAATGGAAATACGTGCTCAGGTCAGTCTGTGTCCGTGCTTCTCGCCGGCCTCGTGCATTTATCATCGAATCAGTCCATTTTGGGACCACGGACTGTATGAATCGACGGATCCCATCTTCCTAGACCTGCCTCAATATGTATACAAATCAGAACCTTCCGAGGCAGAAATGAACCTGCACGTCGTTTCACTCACTCAGGCTGATACTGTCCACACACTCCTGGCTGCCAGCTGGCGGTCCAAAGAGGCACTGGCAGGAACTTTGAAACGAGTCGAGAAACCTCTGCAAGTCGATGACTGGTTGCGAAGAAAGAGAATGGAGGCTGAGGTAGATACTCTGAGATATGATAGGAGTCGACAATTGGCGAGCTGAGGGCCGAACGGCCTCGTGCATTGAAGGTCCAGGTGACTGTCCCTTTCGAGTCTACGAAGCGTATGACTCGATTTCTTCCCGGTCCGTATTGCGAGACCTGACAGTCACTGTGACATTTTAATCAGGCTCGAGTCAGGCATGCAAAGATGGGTGTAAGTACCGTGTGATCATCGCTTGGCGACTGTGGAAAAGCCGTTTGAGAGTTGCGATTGGATGGCGGCTGGCGAGAAAAAGAATTTCAGGGGGGGCCATTCCACTGGCGACGTCGCATGCAGATTCGAGTCTTCCGATCCCTGAAAGCCTGACTCACTCTGACTCACCGCCTGCCCTCGAGGGCCAAATGATGCGGTGATCGAAATTGATCATGATGACGACGGATATGGTTCGTAGTTGAAATCGTTTGCAGGATCCCGATCACGGAATTCTGTGGCACTTCTACTGCGCAAGCCGAGGGCGTCACTCTTGTCGGATGAGACTCGAAGCTATGGGTTTGAGGCCTAGGCCCGTCTTGATCAGCGATCTACAAGGGTCGATCATTGAAGAACGTCTTGAGAAAATAAATTTAGAAAGATACAACTTGTAATCAGCGGGTTACGAGGTATTCGAGAACCCGACGAGATGAAGGGGAGTCCTGAAGTCCAAGAGCCACGACAACACCGTGAGTTCGCGGTGGACCGTACGATTCAAAAGCGAAAGGACTCGGAACGATAACAACCGAACGCCACCTAATCGACGCCAGTTCTCAAAGCACGTCCAGCATCCATGCGTTGCTCATCAACGCGTCCAACGGCGCGTCCTCCTGTACCCGAACAGTTGTCATGCTCTCCGCAGCCACCCTCCTGTATTCTGCCACGTTTTGACAAGTGGGCGTGAGCAATAATGCACCAAACGGTTGTCTGAGGCGAACAATCAGCTGGAGGGCTTGCGTCCGCTTGTCCGCCAGTGAGAGAGGTGAGGGGGACAGGAACGATGCCGCATCTCGAGGTCGTACACCAAATGGTCTCCCGAGGCGAGCAACGAGGCGCGATGTGTAGTGTTGGAAGGACCAGGGGATGATGGCAAATCGCCTACTGAAGGCTGGTCATTCGTGTTCTCCTCAGGCATAGTCTCTCAGGCCGTGATGGTTCCAACGAGCCTGTCGAGCAGGACGTCAATCTAGGGGTGTACAAGAATCAGAGATTCCAGTCGAGACAGGTCTTCTGTAGTCCTGATCTCTACTGTCCCGAGGGCGTCCGTCTTTGCACGTGCCGACGGCGCTCCGAGTTGCCTATACCGGCCCGAGTTTGAAAGTATGCATGAAAGCTTCATCGGTCGACCTGTGAATCGAGTCTGTCGTACGATTTCATGACCAAGGCGACATTGGGTGATGAGGCTTGCAATCTAGTAGCGTGCATGTTGTGTCGCTTTCGGGCGTAGGCTCTCAGGGCTCCCCCCGTCCTGTCATGTACTCGAATCCTCTCGTAGCCCGCCGATGTGCAACCACTCGCGATGAGAATGAACCACAATGACTGGCATGGAGGGGCGCCGTATTACCAATGACGCCGATCACCACGGCACAAAGAGTGTGACTAGCAGGGCAAACGGAGAAAGGTGGCGCAACTGCGAAACGCTTTCCGGTCCAACGTGGTCCATGAATAGCAGCCAACAACTATGATTCAGAGACCCGAAGAACAGAACGAAAACATCGTACATCCACCTCGATGCCATCGCCCGACTAACCCTCGCGCACATAGCAACTAGGACGACACCTCCATCGGCGTATGGCCACTGGCAACGATCACATCCTCCGCCGCAGACCGTCGCGCCGTGCGTTCTGCCGCCTGCGCTTGTAGCAACTCGACTTCCTGCTGTAACTTTGCCTACCAAACAATCAGCCACGCGGACATGGCACGACATCGCTCGAATCCGCTTACCACTTTGGACTCGAGCTCGACCCTGTCAAAGATCGAATATGCGGGTGCGGGGGGTGGCGGGGTCACGAGAGCACCTGGCAACGCCGTGAGTGGCGTACATGGGTTTCGTGGAGTGGGATAGTCACCAAAGGCGGCCTTTTTGAAGACCTCTTCCATGAGTTCGTGGTTGCGTTTATACCGCGTGATCGCGAGCGTCCGCGTCGATATCATCTCGAACTCGTCTAAGGCATGAATAAATCGCTATGAGGACGCCTCACATCCAAAACAAGAACTCGTCTCACCTGCAGAGTCGTCGTCGTCCAACCGAGGTGGACCAGGCCGCCGCTACGAAAAAAAAAGTCCACGATACCTCGTCAGCGTACGTGCATGGTCAAACGAGTGAAACACACCGCGCCCATGCCCCCACTTTGCTCCCGCGCACGCTCCCGCTCTCGCCGTCTTTCCAGCGACTCCATGTTGCTGTTCTGCTGGGCCAGCATGGCTTGTGGTGTCATACCTATCCCCTGCGGGCTCATACCCATGGCTTGGGGGTTCATGCCCTGCGGCGGCATGCCCATCCCTGGTTGATTCATCCCCATCGCTTGAGGGTTCATGCCTATCGGGCCTTGGGGCGGAGGTGGGCCAGCGGAAGGCGGAAAGGCTTTTTGTCCAGCTTTGTCGCCCATGACATACACGGGAGGTTCAGTGATCTGGCGGAGTGGATATTGTCGTACGGGCGAATTCAATAGTGAAGGAACGGTCTCTGCAAGTGTATCATCAGTATCCGAAGTGGAAAACGATAAGATGCCACAAGATGGCGGCTCGAAGGGTGTACTCCAGATACTACGTTCATAATCCATGGTTCCAGAGTGCCAACGACCACGCTGATGGAAGACGAAGAAGACGTTTGGATCAAGAAGAAAAAAGATTTGTGGCGTTCAAACGCAAGCGTCGTGGCGTATGTATTACAACTCAGCACGGGCGATAAGGAGGGAGAATGCAAAGGGCATCTGAAACACGGGACTGATACAAGAGCAGAAATCTAGACTCACGGGTCACTGGTCCACGTGTGTAATGCACGAGCGTGATCTGTGGATGACCACCCTTGACGAGACGGTACCGACGACGGACACGCCAAGCGGTCGTCTCCTGCGCGTTGGGGACGAACCCACATTTTATTTCCATGACTTCGATTTCCTGGACAAACAAGTCGCCGGTGATCAGCTGATATGGTTTGGAGGAGGTGTAGGGTACTACGTACCCGATTGCCGGGAGCTGGGAGCGCGTAGCGCGTTTCTTGGTCTTGATACCGGATACCGTCATTTGGGAATTGAGCGGGGTTGGGGAGGAAGATAACGACGACCTGGCCTTCTGCGATCAAAATTGACACGTCAGCGTGTCGCTCGAGTCCTGTCACGTGCTGGCATACCGACGGGCTTGTCAATAAACGTCCATGAATAAGGAATGGTGAGGGATAGCTGTGCAGCACGTGCAAGCATGTTTGCTGCGGCCTCGATAGTCACGTTTGGATGAAGCCCGAGGTTTTCCGGAAAACGAAGGCATGGAGAATCGGGGAGTGGCTGTTGGAATGACATTTCAGCACAGTACGTGCGGTGGTTGTCTTCCTGTTTTGGATAACTCAGCGGGCGGTTGTTTGGATCGAAAGCTCATGCCAAACAAACACAGATTGTATGATCACGTGTTCAAGGAAACATAAGTATACAAATGGTTGAGGACAGACACAACATGCTAAACAAAAGCCCTACGAAAACAATATCCGATAGGCTCGCTTACTCCCCATCAAACACGTCAAAGGGGAGTTTCCAGCCCTTGCTGGGGTTCACGACGCGCTTCGGCGGGTGCGAAGCAGCAGCCTTTTCGAGCCTTTCAAAGTCCTCTTGAGGAAGTTCAAAGACTAGGAGGCGATTAGTCTTTACTCCCCAATTCGCAATGAGTGGAACTCACTGTGGAAGTTCTCGACGATGCGAGACGGTGTCACACTCTTGGGGAGAACAACCGCCTGTAAACCAGCAGTCAGGCTCGTGACTCCGCCAGAATATCGTGTGATAGTACTTACGCCACGCTGGACATGCCACGATATGATCACTTGTGCAGGGGTGATGCCAAGCTTGCAAGCAATGGCTTTTACCTGGGAATATGCGGATTGAGGACTCGTGAGTCACAGGATTGAGCGAGAGTCTCGCGAACCTCAGGAACGGCAAGACTCGCTCCGACTTGTTTGTTGCTACCGAGTGGCGAGTAGGCCTCCAGCAAAAGGCCATTCTCTTTCGACCACTGAGTAATATCATCAGGTAACGGTCCGCGAACGGTGCATATATGTTGCAAACCCGACCTTGAGGAACTCTGGTTGAGGGTTCCAGAAACTAAGCTCGACTTGGTTGACAGCCGGCTGATACTTCAAGGGGTTAGATGTCAAATTCTGAATCCTATGAAACAAGTGAAGATGTGAAGATGGCGCAAACAAAGAGCCATTCCGACAAACCTTCGGACGTTGAAGCTGGACGCGCACACGTTGAGCGAGCATTCGAGAAGCAACGAGTGTGACGCTTACTTGCTGATGCCAATGTTTCTAATCTTGCCTTTGTCGACCAATTCCTCGAGTTTCTGCCAAGTCGGATAGGGATCCGCGGTGAGGTCCTCATCCAAGATATTGTTTCCATCTTTCTTGAATGCGACAGGCCTGACAGCTCTAGCATCAAGAGAATTGCATGGCGGACAACATACACCATGAAATACCAATGGATGAGGTACAAGTCAAGATAATCAGTACCGAGTTTAGAGAGCGAATCGTCGAGGGTAGGTTCAATGTCCTCGGGAGCATGGAATTTGTTCCAGAGCTAACAGGGGAACATCAATACACTTGATATTCAGACGGAAGAGTGACTTTCCTTCGATGTTAGCCAGATTTCTTCGCGCGGTACGTCGCTCTCTTTCAGAGCTTGCCCGACTTCAGCTTCGTTCTGAACAATCTCTCAAGACTGTCCCCTGGCGTCGTATGAAAAGGGGGTACATACCCCATAAATCCACGCCCCGTCGATGTGTCGGTAACCAGCGTTCAGCGCCGTCTGTGCTCCTCAGCATCGCTCGAGAAAAATGTGCAAATCAACCTACATTGACGGCGTTGCCAACCTCGCCCGTTCCGGCCTGCCAAACGCCTGTATGACCGAGGTGAACACTCACGCGATCAATACGCCATAAATCAATCTCCTACCGAGAGCGACAGAGGGGATTTTATTCCCAGATGGCAGCGTGTAGTGAGATGGAAGCCTCGCCAAGTTACTCTGGTTCCTTCGTGGACCATAGCACGTCATCCAGAAACCCCTGGAGCGTGCAAGCCGCACTGCAGAGCATGACGCGAACATAAGTGCGGCTAAAGAAATCAAGTAAAGAAAAAGTCTCTTGTTTCGGACGGGTTCCCTGCGGTTGGTACACAGCTCTCCTTCGTCGTCTTTGTCGACGGTGGGGACGGGCTCGTAGCGTGGTGGGAAGGCCATGCTCACTCGGTGGAACAAGCAAATGAGAATAGGCCCCTTGCTGATATCTGCATGTGACCTTGCGTCATTTTTACCAAATCCGAACGAATTGTAACGAAACTAATCACGTAACTTAGTGCTTGTATACAATCAGTCATCAAGTGCAAGTAACGAAAGAACAAGTGATCGAGGCGAAAGCCATGCTGAAAAGAAACTGAAAAGGGCACCGAAACGAAAAGGTAATGAACAGGGCTACTGCCAATCAGCTAATGTACTATGGAAAAACACACAGTAAATGAACGACAGATGCACCCACAGCAGGATCATTTATCAGACGACCGAAATGTCGAGACCTAGAGTGTCACTTTCCCCCTCTCGATCGGACACCCGCCGTCGTGCCTCGCGCCCAGAGACACGTAGTGTACGTCTCGTTGGTGGTCCTCTTCGTTAATGTTGTGACTACATTTATATTTGCCATGATGAGTGCCTGCCTGTACATACGAGAGCAACAATGACTCACATATATTTGAGGTGAAGTGTGGTTGCAAGATCATACATGGCGTTCCCAACACGGGGCAGGCATATCAGGCACCGAAATATACCCGGAATTGGTTCCTTCTGCAACGACACCTGGATGGCGGGCATGTGCGCGTCACTGACGACCTGCCAGAGTGGTGACTCGGAACGCTCTGTCCAACCTTGATGATAGGAATGAGCATGCCACACCTATCGTTCAGCATTCAAGTCATCAATGGTTAACCTCGTGGGTGCTACGCAGCAAAGAGGAAGACGCACCGCATCTCTCCAACGCATGGCACGCAAATCCCTGCAAAACAAACATTTCAGTCGAGCATTCCGGCGATCCATATCATCCGCTGTGGCCACACTGGGATCCAGCCCGCATGCATGGACGACATATGGAGCTTCCACTATGTACCCTATGCCGTATCGACGCGGGATAGACCCAGTGCGTTCCCAGTCGAATCCATCAGGCCTCGGATATTCGTGACGACGCATGGAGCCGAAGAATACCTCAGGATGAGTGAAGAGGCCCGTGGTACAATCATCACTGAACAGTGCACAGGCCAGGCGTAGTTTGTTCGTGGTTACTTGGGATGATTCCGAGCCTGTTGTACTGGATGATGCCACAACCCGGCCATCGGAGGTGCTTTCAAAAGACAAGTGGGAAGGAATCTTAACCAGGTCAGCAACTTCGGCGTCAAGCTTCTTCCTCCACTCGTCAACTAGTTCAGGTAGCTGTGCAAGCGCAGATTCAAATGGCTTATCATTCATCTGGGTTCCTTCGGGAGCCTTGATGATATTTCTAAAAGGGGGGAAACAAGCGACGTCAATCACGTGTGGAAGAAGCTCGAATACTGGTATGTTCGGCGGTGGACGCGTCACATAGTTGGTGTATTCCGTTGCCAATGAAATTTTACGGCGAGGGTAAACGAGCGCATCTAGTCGCTGGGACCGGAATCTGTTCAGAGTTTCAAGCCACTCCGGCCAAGTCCGGTTCCATTCTGTCATATCGACAGTCAACTCCAAGTCGATGTTGTGTCATTCAGCGAAAACTAACCCTTGTTCGTGAGCGGCTTAGATTTCCTAAAGAGCGCCTTGCAGGATTGCATGATTCTACAGGGCTCAAAACATTCAACCTCGGGCCCATATCCGAGCTGCTCGAGACGCTCGAAGATGCTATACCAGGTAGGCTTAAAAAAGCATCACTACCAAGAAAAAGGGCCAACCTGTCGTCTCGTTCTTGTCGACGTGCTTTGAGATCGGCTTTGCGTTCCGATGCTTTATCCCTCTGCCATTTTTCGCATTGACTGGCGTGCTGTTACGAGCCAATCAGAGGAACGGGCGAAAAGGATTTTTTTTAAATCAGGCGAACCATGCATATAGCGACAAGTTGTTTATCTTTGTCGATTAGAAATTGCTTCTTGTTGGAAGAATGATTGTACTCGTCCATAAATGACTCCATCCGCTCCCTGTCAACCGATATTGTTGTTTCTGCAACATGGTCCAGCTGCGTGTTATTTAAAATCACCAAGAAACATACCGCCTTCTATTGTGATGCATTCCGTGGCCATGACATTGTTCTTGCGAATGACCTCATGGCACGAAGACAGTGAGCAAAGCCTGGCCTGTTTGTGAACTCGAAGTCTATGCTGAAACATCCATAATATCCTACCGTAGGACTCTGCAATTCAGACAATACCTGCGACGCATTCGCCAGAGAACAATCAGCGCATATTTTCCGCAGCCCTATGCCACATGTCAGAGCAGTTAAAATCATCGGAAGGGTCCGTACGTACATGACAGCGAGTGTAGAACACGAGATTTGCGTATTCCGGTTCGGTGAGGTCAACTGGACAGTCGGGAAGGCCGTTGACCTGGCGGCGAGCGGTCTTCCATACGAACGCCGAGGATTTGTCCATCAGGAGCCGTCGAAGAGATTTGCATGTGCGTGCAAGGTTGAGGAGGTCTATAGGGTGGACGTATGCAACGATCTATCACATCGCGTCCGTCAGCAAATGGTCGAAGCAGACAAAAAAGTTGTCGCGTACGAGGAACAGCACATCGAAGTTTAGTTGGCATATTTCACCTGGCTTTCCGCTTCGCCGCTTCTTCGGAGCCGCCGTGGTACTTTCTCGTCGACGTTTCTTTGCCATTGATGGGACGCGATGTTCCGCTGGATGTTCAACGGGAGTATCTGCCGTGATCATCCCGTCGTCGTTGTGGACTTTCCCTGACTCGATTTTCTTTGCAGCGGATCTTGTATGTAGTACCATCGGAGTTGGTGGAGAGGGGCGTTGCGGGTCTTTTAGGGGCGTCGAAAGAACTTTAAACCTTGATTTGTTGGTGGTTTCGCATCGACTCCGGTTCGTTCTGTTTGCTCATTCTCCAGCTGGATCTTTCACCGCTTCGGAGGATGTGCTACAATTTTTAACGAGGATAATTGTCTGGTGAGTCTCGAGTCCGACGCGTGCTTGACTTGCGAGTAGACGATACCGTACAGAGACCTCGGTTTGTTGACGTCGGACGGTGCATATCACTGTAAGTAATTGAACTCACGGTGTTGTCGTGGCTCTTGGACTTCAGGACTCCCCTTCATCTCGTCGGGTTCTCGAATACCTCGTAACCCGCTGATTACAAGTTGTATCTTTCTAAATTTATTTTCTCAAGACGTCCTTCAATGATCGACCTTTGTAGATCGCTGATCGAGACGGGCCCAGGCCTCAAACCGCCGCTGAGGCATAGCTTCGAGTCTCATCCGACAAGAGTGACGCCCTCGGCTTGCGCAGTAGAAGTGCCACAGAACTCCGTGATCGGGATCCTGTAAACGATTTCAACTACGAGCCATATCCGTCGTCATCATGATCAATTTCGATCACCGCATCATTTGGCTCTCGAGGGCAGGCGGTGAGTCAGAGTGAGTCAGGCCTTCAGGGATCGGAGCACTCGAATCTGCATGCGACGTCGCCAGTGGAGTGGCCCCTGAAATTCTTTTTCTCGCCAGCCGCCATCCAATCGCGACTCCCAAACGACTTTTCCGCAGTCGCCAAGCGATAATCACACGGTACTTACATTCATCTTGACTTGCGCCTGCTGG
>JBBPRK010000842.1:0-17237 GCA_038093075.1 Boletus patriciae
GCGTTGGTGAGACCGAAAGGCATAACTAACCACTCGAAGGAGCCGTAGCGGGTGCGGAAGGAGGTCTTCCATTCGTCTCCGTCGGCGATGCGGACCAGATGATACGCATGCCGGAGATCGAGCTTGGTGTAAATCTTAGCTCCGCTTGGGGCTTCGAGCAGGTCGGAGGTGCGGGGGAGTGGGTATCAGTCCTTTTTCGTGATCTTGTTTAAGCCTCGGAAGTCGACACAAAGGCAGAGAGAGCCATCTTTCTTTCGGACAAAGAGGACAGGTGCGGCATGGGGGGAGGACGATTGGTGGATGAAGCCGTTCGTCAGGTGTTCATCCAGGAAGTCCCGAAGGGACCCCTGTTCCGATGGGGAGATGGAGTATAGCCTGCCTATGGGGGGTTCTGTTCCTTCCTCTAACTCAATCTTTAGGTCGAAGGGCCGATGAGGTGCTAGGGTGTTGGCCTTCTTCTTGCTGAAGATGTCCGCATAGTTGTGGTACTCCGGTGGAACTCTGGTCAGGTCAACTGGGTCATCAGGGGTACCATTGGAGATGGCAGCAGCCCGGGCGGACATGGAGCTGAGGGAAAGGGAGAATGGGACGGAGCCCTCTAGTTTGCAAGCACACTGAAAAGCTGCAGTGTTGACAAAGGAGATTGGCGGGCATGGGAGTCCCGGTGCTTTGGGTGAATCCGAGGGTGGTGTCTCCAGAGGGTGGCTGGCTAGGCCAGGACAAGCCTGAAGAAGAGGGTTGGAAGACGGAGGAAGGGGGACAGAGTTCAACTCCGGAGACTTGGATGGTGACGTCAGGGTTGGCATTCCTGCTGCAGAAGGTCAGAAAGTAATGCTGCTCGTAGCCCAGTCAATCAACAGATTGTAGCGGGCGAGCCAGCAGTGTCCTAAAACGATCATGCATGAGGAATCCAACGAGGTAACGTAAAACGTTTCGGAGGTGGTTTCACCCGAAGCGAAGGCAAGGCAGAGGTCTACAGCGGAAGAGATGGAAGAAGAGGAGGAGCCATCAAAGAGACAGAGCAGAATTGGAGGAACAGAGTACGTAGGTATTTTATGTTTTTCGATAAAGGAAGAGTCTATGAAACAATGAGTAGAACCGGAATCGAGAAGACAAGGGATATTGGAGATATTAAGAGACGGAAGAGAAACAGAAGGACGAAGGGAAAAAAGATCGGAGAGAGCGGACACATTGAGACGTAGCTCCGTCAGAGCACAGTCGGGCTCAACATGACTCCCAGGCTGTGCGTCACGGGAGTCACAGTCTATTTTTTTGCTTCCGAAGAAGCGGAGCCCGATGTCGAGTCTGCTGGCATAGCCATAGCAGCCCGACCTTTCGCGGCCCTCGAGGTGGACTTCGGGCACTCCTTTGCGGAGTGGCCTGCAAGCCCGCAGAACAAACACAGTCCTTGCTTGAGGCGTCGCTGGCGTTCCTCTGGAAGGAGTTTGCCATCTTTGCCCAGCTTGGATGAAATGGAATCGGGGGTAGAAGAGGAGTTACCCTTCTTGTTGTTGTTGTTGCTGTTGTTGTTGTTGCCTCCGTTGCTGGAGGAACTGGAGGTTGATGTGGAGGAAGAAGAACCCTTGGACTTTTTGTCCTTAGGTTTGCTAGATGAGGACGAGGAGTTGTTAGTGTTGGAACCGGATGATTTAGAAGAGGAATTCTGGTTCCCGGAGTTCAAACCGGAGGCCTTAGAAGTGCGCGAAATTTCATCCTTGCGCTCCCAGTACCTGTGGTCGATCTTCTGGGATAGAGTGCGGAGATCCACGATACTATCGGGCTTGCCTTGACGAGAGATCTCGTCTTTGATCCGGTCTGGAAGTCCGTTGTAGAAGCTCCTGCGAAGAGCTCCGTGACCCCAGTCTCGGACTTGGCTTGCCAAGCAGTTCCATTCTACGATGTATTTAGTGATCCTTTGACCGTCGCGCATCTGCAGTCGCTCGAGTTGAGCTTCCGCGTCAGCCATGGGGTCGTGCGGACCGAAGTTAGTCTGGAGTTCATAAAGGAAGTAGTCCCAATGGTCCATCCATAGGGGTTGGAGAGCCGGAGCTAAATCTCCGAGCAGGTCGGGCTCGAAGTACTCGAGTGCAACACCCTTTAGGTAGGATTGGGCGAATGTTACCTTAGCCCTGTCCTTTCAGAAGGACTTTGGGTTTGCTTGGAAGTTGATTTCGCATTGAACGACGAAAGGATGGAGTTTCTTCGGGTCGGACCCGTCGAATGGGTCCGGTTCCCGCACCTTGGTCTTTGGACCGTCGGTGTTCCGTTTCCGTCAGAGTGCTTCGCAAGTTAGATTCCTAATTGTGTCAGCGAGTTGCGCAAAAGGTTCAAAGGCAAGAGGGACATTATTGAGATCATCTTTGGGATTGTTGCCCCCGAAGTTCTGTTCAGTATCAGAGGTCGTAGTGTCGGAGGAGTCGTCGGGAGAATCGTCGGGATCATCGCCATTGCCATCATCACCACCACCGCCCCCGGGCACCGGAGTGTCAGGGCGTTCGTCGCCATAGAGGTCATCGTCATCAGGGATCACTTGAAAACGAGGTCTGTCCAGAGACTGCTCTTGCAGTAATGGAGTTAAAGGTGACAATGGAGCACGCGACCATGCTTGTGAGATTGATGGCGTGGCTCGTTGGGTCAAGCTGATGAACTCGCCAGGGATGCTTCAAGAGCTTCCATAGGCAGTCTGTAGTACACTAGCACGACGAGAGGTTCTTGTGGTTTGAGTAGGCATGGTTGAAGATTAGAACTCAACAAGTGTGAGTTCATATATACTGTCAAGTCCGGGTCCTCCGGGCTCAAGTCCGACAGAGGAAACGGTAGGGAGATAGAGGTTAGTCACAGAGGTGGACCGGAGGTCCGACGGAGATACGAAAGTGGGGACTTAGTCAGGACTTGGCATAGACTTATGTGTCATGCCCTTGCCAAGGTTGTTGTCCTTGATTTCAGAGGGACGGAGGTGCAGAGGTATGGAGGGGAGCGGAGGCACGAAGGAGGACTTCAAGTGAGAGGATGGGAGACTTAGTTGATATACAAACTCAAGTACAAAGGCAGAGTACAGAGGGCTTATATACTATGATGTTCGGATCGGGGGTCGGATGTAAGTATGGAGAAGCATGTGGGAAGGTACGAAGAGCATGTGGGTAAAGGACAGAGAATGGAGAAGGCATATGAAGGAGGAATGGTGGCGAAGGGAGGCATGTGGGGTAACGTAGTAACAATGAAGGGTCGTAGGTATACAATGGAGAGTGAACTTAACTAAAAGGAGATAAAGCATAGGAACGGAAGGAGGCAGTGAAAGCAGAGGTCCGATACAGAGAACGGTATAGGTCCGAGGCGAAGTCCGATGGAGGTACTCGGTATGGATCGGGGTTGGGTTGGGAACGAGTGCGGACCGGATTGGAGGATCGGGCATGGATATGACAGTCGGGCCAGGTAAGTTCGCCGAGCCGGAGTAGCCCGGAAAAGCCGGTATAGAGTTGGCAGAGGAAAAGCGAGTCATCGTAGGTAAGAGGGGATGATAAGGAGTCAGTGATGAGTAGGAGGTTGTGACAAGTAAGGGCGCTTGCTCGCTTGGTGGGTGAGGCAAAGCGTTGCAGGGCTCCTTTAAGGGTTCGGACGATGAGCCGGGAACGCTGAACTTCCCAGACGTGTGGGAAGAACGGTTCGAGTTGGGTGACAATGCCCCAAAGGTAGGTTTCAACAGAGTGTGGGTGGATGTGCTGGGACATGTATGTAATGTAGAAGGAGAGAACATCGAGTAGGCGCGGTTGGTAGAGTTATTGAGAGACATCCCGAGCGTGATGGAGCGCTCCGTGAGGAGACGCTCCATCAACCAGGCCTCCCGCATGGGTTGCCTGGCTGGTAAGCCTGATGAAATCATTTTTGCGCAGCCCCCAGCGCATTCCGAGGGGGTTGAAAGGGGTGAAGCAAAATGTTTGGTGCACATTGGTTCGCTTCTTTGTTATGGAGGCGTGAAAGGTGGTCAGCGACAACATTGTAGACCCCGGACACGTGAAACACCTGCAGGTCGACATCATGGGACAGGAGGAGATCAACTACGGCAATGAGCATCCAGTTAAGAGCCAGGAGCGCTGCAAGGGAGTTGAACATCTGAACGGTGTTCAGGTTGTCGGTGAAGACTGCGAGTTGCCCCCCAATAGATACCCAGGAAATGGCGTGATGGATTGCGGAGCAGACGGTGAGGGCTTCATTGTAGAAGATTGTCTTTGGGGGATCGTGAGATCCAAGGTCAAACTGGAAACCCTCGTTGGTGGAAGGGAACCAGAAGGTGAGAGCAATGGACAATGCGTCGCAATAGACACGAAATGCAGTCTCCGGTAACTGGGAATAATCCCACGAGATGGATTTGACAATGAAAATACCGTCTGACTCTTCAAGGTGCCATCATGCCCATTCCAGCTCGCGCTCGACATCATGGTTGATCCAGATCAAAGCTCGTTGGTGCAGCTTTCCCGCCATTTTGTGGTAAATGGCACAGAGTCCGGGTTGCAGCATAGGGTTAATGTTTAGGGCCCAATTAAGGTGCCCAGCTATATGCTGGAAATCCCTTAAAGTCCGGCGTGCCCCATGCTGTCCGAATTCCTGGAGGGATTGGACCAACTTGATCCTCGACTCGTCCGACATACGGATACGCATGAGGTTTGGATGAACATCGAAGCCAATAATAGGTAACTCCGTGCCATAGACTTGCTTACGGGCTTCGTGAGGCAAGGAGAGGTGATCCCACAACTTCAATACTGTCACAAGGTCCGAAGGGAGGAGCTTTTGATAAGGTGCATACCATGAGAGTAATTGGCGTCGTTGGAACGAAAAGGAGTTGTCCACGTAAATCCGCAGGAAGTAGAGGAGTAGCTTCATAATGGCAATCCAAGTTACCAGGGACATGAAGGCGTGAAAAATGCGTTGGGATGCTTGCCCACCGAAGACATTTCATTGGTCAACATGACGTTGGCCTTCAAAAGTCACGACTTGTTTGATTTGCCACAGCGGGTGCATGGGCATGTGGCGATATGCCTCTGAAACGTCTGCCTTCCAAACTATTAAGTCCTCGTTCTCCCCTCCTTTCCGACAGTAAAGGCGGAGTGCATTCGCAAGGTCCTGAACGTTGTCAAGGGTAACACCTGCAATGTCATCCTTGGAAATCATATTGTTCAGGGCGAAGTCACTCGCACTGTGGTTGGTGACCAAATGTAGTTTGTCCAAACTGGGTTTCGGAACAGCATGGATTAGCATGCTGTACATCCCAGGCAGAAGATCAGGCCCGAAAGCGGGGGAATACCTGCCAACAGAGACCTCCTTTTCAATTTGGGAAGAAATAAAGTCTCGCTCAGACTGGGATTTGACAGGTTGCTGTGAGAAGTCCCAGGTGGTTGGCCACTCTCCGTAATGGGTATCTGCAAATGGCCAAAACCCTTCCCGCAGACCTTGACAAACTGACTGGACAAATGGTTGATTAGGGTGTTCAGCTAAGAGAGCCTCGAAGCGATCAACATTAATGGGTGTCAAGACAGCAAAAAGGTCGGGATGGGATGAAATGGTGTGAAGGGCTTCTTCGTTCTCGAACTCATGGAGAGGAGGCCTTGGGAGTGGTTCGGCATACTCAGTCCACTTCACCGTTTTGCTACACGGATCATCTTCCCCCCCCCAAATCATCTTACGTCTATGCTTCGGTGCTTCACTGATCCTTTTGTTCATCACCTTGAGTTTGCAGACAGTCAGGTCATTGGTGATTTCCACGGCAGTTACGCTGGTCGCAGCAGTGCTCGTATTGACAGTTGGTGGAGGATTTGTTGCAGGTATTACGGTTCCAGTTGTGGCAAGGGTCCCGTTTTCCCGAACTAGTCTTGCTCCATCGCCAAGACCTATCACCTCTTCGCTTGCTGGTACTGGGACCCATACCATATGGGGAGAGGAATATGGTTCGCAGATCCTCGAATCGGGCAAAATCATGGAGGCGTACATGCTTTTGATGGGTGACTCGAAGGCGGACTGCCCGATAGAATTCGATGACTCATTCATGGTGCGTGGGCTGGACAGCAGCGAACAGCTGGGAGACATAGCCTTCCCAGGCGAGGTATTCCTCCCGGTGGGAAGATAAGACGTACGACACCGCTTGGACGGTCTTGCCGAATGCGATGACCCACTCTCTGTGGATACGAACTGTTTTCGTTTGCCGAGGGAGCTTAACTGAGAGCTGGAAGACCTCTCCGATGTCTTGAGTCTGCTTGGAGTTGACCTCGGTGGAATAGTGCACCCCGAGCACTTTGTTGAGATCAACGGCGAGACCCTTGACAACCTGGAGCCACTGGTCGGGCGGAAAATCGGGACATCCTGGTGAGAGGAGGATTTTGCAGACAACGAAAGTGGGATCAGAGGCCCAGTTGTCGAGGAGGTCGAGGGTTTGTTGGAGATCTGAGGGGAGAGTCGATTGGATAACCTCAGAGGAAGGCCTCCAGGGGAACAGGGATTCATCAACAGTGAGTCGACGTCACTTTCCAACTCCTTTGTCATTGTCCTCTGAATCCTCTCGATGAGCTTCTTTGCTGACCCTTGGTTCAGCGCCGGGGTCAACCCTGGCGCGTAATTCATCCCGTCCATCTCAATCATTCGGCTCTCCCCCAATGCCCTTGTCAACTGATGAGTCCTGAGTCTCAATGGTTTTTCCTCAGCGCTTCACTTCAGCTCACTCGACGTCGACTTGGTCGAGCATGTCGAGGTAAGTCGTGAAGGCTCTCTTGACAGATTTATGTGGGGTGGCTGACGTCCGAAGGGAGGAATCAGCAATGGTGGTCTGAATGTCAATAATGGCTTCTGCTTTCGACTTCTCTCCATTCCGATACTGGGCGACGAGGTCAACGCATCGACGAAGGGAAGAGAGTCCCTGCTCGTTGTGGGAGGAATCTCCAGCCTCTCCAGAAGAGACCGTGTTGGATGACCCCTCGGCATGATAAGACATGAGCTCAATAAGATCACATGATGGGAAAGAAGTGACAAAGTTAGTGAAAATTCACTGGACAATGGGCTAGCGAGATGAAGGGGAAAATCAGAGAAGGTTTCTATTGCTACGGCGGCTGGCACATACCTAGCGAGATGACGGGGAAATCAGAAAGGGTGAGGCTCCCTTGCCCCTTCGTCTCACTAAGCATGACGACGACTCCTGACGGAGTCTGGACTTCGCAGAGGCGGCGTCACTCTGTGGGAGCTGGCATGTGGCCGACAGATGGATCCGGTGGCCACTTCGGCGAGAGGGGCCTCTCGGCACGCGAACTGTGAGGCTCAACCTATTAGATTAGTGTAACTAAAGTTAAACCCAATTAAATCCCAGTTTGGCCACTTAGTCAAGCCTTTTTTGAGGTTTGACATACCCAAAAAAGTCCATATGTAGGGGAAATCTTATATATATAGTGTTTAGGGTTAGGGTTAGCTACCCTTTTTCAGGTGATGTATGGGTTATG
Organism: Boletus patriciae; assembly: GCA_038093075.1. Taxonomy (NCBI): domain Eukaryota; kingdom Fungi; phylum Basidiomycota; class Agaricomycetes; order Boletales; family Boletaceae; genus Boletus; species Boletus patriciae. The sequence goes on from JBBPRK010000842.1 coordinate 7,476, forward strand.
ACCTGTTTTATATAGGAAAATTTCCCAGAAAAGCTATGGGGTATGGGGTATGGGTTATGATTGCAAATTCTCTGCAAACCAACTCAGGAGTTCCAAAAATGTATGGCCTATGAGGGAGTATGGGTTATACCTAGTATGTGTTAGGTGTTGGAATTATATTCTGTATATAGTATCATTGCTTACTAAGCGTAGCTACTGTCATATCCCGAACTTTCACTTACGTATTCCGAGCTCGACCGAGCATGACCGAGCTTTCCCGAGAATTACCGCATCTCCCGAGTACTCTGACTTGAACTAGTCAAACCTGAGCTCATTGCATCACCTCCGAGTATCTAACACTTTTAATACTCCCTTCCATTCTGGTACCTTCCTTAACCCCATATGAACTAATTCTGTAGTTACCCTTGTTCCGAGACACCGCCATAGCTCGGGGCAGTCCCGCCACCAAGCTGAGATCCAAGACAGCCCCAGTTCAACGTTTATAGTTTCCTTCGGTATTCCTCCCCTTCGATATAGTATATAAAGTGTACCCGAGTCACTTAGTGGACTTCAGACAAATAATCAACTAAGATTCCCTCCTTCCCTTCATCCCCTTCTCGATGATCCTTTCATCTTGACCTCTCACTGGTTAGCCTTACAACTAAGCCAAGCACCTCCGACCTTCTCTGACCCTCCAACCAATTCCAGGACACTGAGGACTATTGAGGCAAGGGCGCACCACACACGGTGAAGCCAAGTCCCGAACATCGTTAAGTAACTCCGGCCTTCGGAGTTCCCCCTTGGAGTTGAACCGGTCTTGACAGTATTATTTGTCTGCCACTTGTCCTAGTCTTCCCCCGCAGTTATATATCATGGCTACTAGAGTCATGCGGTCTCAGACCCGTGCCATCGGTCCCAACCCTCCTTTGTCCCCGAGGTATAATCCCCTCAGCGCGTTCGGGAGTAATCGACGAGGAGCAGAAATCATTGACCAATTCCTGAGCTTCTCCGCTCATCGGGCCACACCCTCAATCTCTCAGAACTGCCCGCCTCCGGAGCCCCCAACTCCAGCCGCATGCATCGTTGTCCTCCCAGATAATTACGAGTCTCCCGAGTCCGAGGATCACCTCTTCGGCCGCCCCGCTGCCTTCGACGGTGGTGGGGGAGGCCCGAGATTTCCCGGGGATGGCCCCCCAGGCCCTCCCTCAGACGATGACAACCCCGACTTTCCTGACAATGACCTCTTCGCCCCAGACCCCAACTCTGATGAAGAACTACCGGCACAGCAGATCCCCATGGATACACTTGCCCAGTTGGTGAGCGCCATCAATAATCTTGCTCACTACTCTTGTTGCCCCTCCTCCGACTCTACCCCCCGCACTAAAGTCCGAGAACCCGATCAGTTTGATGGGACTGATCCCCGAAAGCTCCAGGTTTTCCTAGTGCAATGTGAACTGAACTACCAGGACCGGCCCAAGGCTTTCCATACCGACCGCGCAAAAGTCACCTTCGCGCAGTCATACCTGAAGGGCATGGCCCTTGAGTGGTTCGAGCTGGACCTCCTTCTTATGGAGGATCCCGCTCTCCGTCCCTTGTGGATGGACAATTTCAGAGAGTTCGTCCTAGAGCTCCAGACTAACTTCGGGCCGCATGACCCTGTTGGAGATGCTGAGCACCAGCTCAACCACCTCTCCATGAAGGACGGTCAGTGCATTATGAAGGATGTTGTTGAGTTCAATAGGATTGCTTCGCAGATCCGAGGATATGGAGAGGGTGCCCTTCGGCACCACTTCTACAATGGCCTCCCTGATCACATCAAGGGTGAGATCTCCCACATTGGGGAGCCGCCAACCCTTGCCAAGCTTCACCAGCTCACCCAAGCTATTGACGTGTGCTATTGGGAGTGCAAGTCCGAGATCACCTGGCAAGTGAAGCCCCATTCGTCCTCCGAGAAAACCCCTGTCCCCTCCTCTGCATCCACCCCCACATCTCCGAAAGACTCGAAAGAGTCAACCAAACTGACCAAACCTTCCATCGTCGCCACTGCCGCAGGGCCGGACTTGACGTCGAAGTTAGGGAAGGATGGCAAGCTCACCGCCGAAGAAAGGAAGCATCGCTTTGACAACAAGCTTTGTATGTTCTGCAGTCTCGCAGGGCACATCGCTAAGGACTGCCCGAAGTCCACTTCCCGGGCAGTGAAAGGCTGAGCAACCACGGCCGCTCTGGAAACCAAACCGGAAGTCTCGGTCAAGACAAAAAAATAGTCAGCGACCTTTCTGACTCCACACGATCAGAAGGTTGCGTTGACCAAGCTCGTGCCCCCAAGGAGATCTGTCTCAATGTGTCCGCTCTTTTGGACTCTTGCTCCCTCATGTCGTCCGTCACATTTTTATCTCATGACCTCACTCCTGCCCTCGTGTTAGTAGACTCTGGCTCATCCGACTGTTTTATAGATAGTACCTATGTGAATGAACACTCGCTACCATCATACCCCGTGCCCCCCGTCCAACTCTGACTCTTCAATGGAACTACGAACTCAACAATCACCCAAGCTATAGACCTCTCTCTACGTTTCCAAACCGGTGACATCACTCTGACAACATTGTATGTCACTCCACTGGATGGATCCTGTTCCCTTGTCCTGGGACACAACTGGCTCACCCACCACAATCCGTTGATTGACTGGGTTTCGAGCAGTATCTCATTCTGCTCACCTGAACAGCCCATCTCAGTACCCCCGAGCTCACCTCCGAAGCCGCCCAACTCACTTCCCCCGGCTGACCCTACACCCGATGTTCCACTGAGTTTCTCTCAACGCAAAGCTCCACCCATCATGATAATCAGCGCCCCCGCTTTCGTGCTGGCTGTTACGATCGCTTCTTTCCCTATACTTCTTTCCTTCAATCCACGTCCCCTTGACTTACCTTTTCTTGGACTTCCCTACACCGTTCCTCTTTACTACCGGAAAGGGGTATTCATCGCTTTTGCTCTCTTAACACCTCGGACTCCTATCTCCACCAATCGGTTCTCTCGCACCAATTACGTAGTTCCTCTTACTCATCGATTTCCATCACCTTCTCTTTTGTTCTATGATGACGCATCCCTCTGATTAGGGCAGGTGTTACCTGGTCCATGCGCATTCTTCCTTTCTATATAAACTGTTGTACTTCCTGTATTGTCTCTCTAACTTTGACCTACTTGATACTCCCTCAAATATACCAAGGTCATTGCTCCTTGCCTCAGACCTCTCTTAGTCCTCGTCGTACTATTGAGTTGACGCTCCTCTGAAACCTTTGAACCTCCAGCGTCTGTCCTGACGCTTGAACTCCTAAAGGATAACCCTTAGGACAATCCTACGATCAACCGAGTCTACGCCTGTGCCTATCCGGTCCAAGCATAACAAAAGGTCAAAGTTACCTTACGAGGCTATCATCGCTATAGTCCTCCACCATTTCATACCCACAGAACAACCCTCGGTACTCGTGGCAAGGTGCCCGAGAACAACCTACTGATTCACCCTCAGAAGCTGAACTGGAAGAACTGGAAGAAAACTCTGACCAAGACATTACCATAAACCCAAGACCTTGACTTAGCCCACCAACTCGCACACACTCACCTCCCTTGTGCCCCCACTCCCCCTTCCCCAACTCCAATCGCCACCAAACCAGTCTTTCCCCCTCTCACCCCACTTCCCTTATCCTACGCACCTACCTTGTCACACCCCAGACCACCTTCACCAATGTCCTCCTCAAAACCCACCAAACTCCGTATCAGAATGCCAGAAGCCTTTGACAGATCTTATGACAAGTCCACCCAATGGTTGAACGCTGTACGCTTCTACCTCCTCATCAACGACAAAGTCTACGACACCAACAACAAAATGATCGCCTTCGCCCTTTCCTACATGACCAAAGGATCCACTCTCACATGGGCCACTACGTTCAGACAAAATGCCATCACGGGAACTACCATAGCCATGGGCATGTTCTCTGACTTTGTCACTAAGTTTGAAACCATATTCAAACACCACGACGTCACTGGAACCGCCATCACTTGGCTTTCCACCAAACGCATGACCAAAGGGAAGAACAACACTTACTCCCCAACCCTCATTGAGTACGTTTCACACTTCAAAAACTACTCAGTGCTCGCAAGCATCACCGATCAGAATGTCCTTATCAGATATTTCTCCGCTGGAATCCCTTCCCCCCTCATGCACCGAATCATGTCTATGGACACAGTCCCCTCCACCATCGACGACTGGTACAAGAAGGCTATTTCCTTCCAGACCCAATGGGAATGCGCCGAAGAGATCTCCAAATGAAACTCTAAACCTGCCCATCAGTCCTACCATTCCTTCTCCACCCCCACCAAGACCTGTGACCCTGACGCCATGGACGTAGACATCATCAAAGTTGGAAAACTCACTGCCGAAGAGCGAAAGAAGTGTGTAGAGAAGGGACTCTGCTTCCACTGCTGACAGCCCGGACACGTGAGCTCCAAGTGTCCCAGGTACAAAGATGGGGCGCCCAAAGTCCGACAAGTGGTGGAAGACCTCCCGAAGTTGGAACCCATTGATGATGACGAAGAAGACGAGAATGTGAGAAAGATCTCCTTCTCCACCATGGATTTTTAGATCAGGAAACTCCTTCGACGTGAGTCTTCCCTAGTGTAAGGTGTGCTACAATTAATGTAAAAACTACCCCCTCTATGCAAATCCCAATCCAACTTATCGAACCATTGCACACCTTGAAAGCCGTCGACACTCATGCCCTCATTGACAGTGGTGCAAGCATCTCCTGTCTCGACTGGGGATTCATCAGAAAACATTCCCTCCCCACTACTCGGCTGCAGAAACCCATCTACACAAGAAATGCCAACAACTCCATTAACAGCAAGGGAGTAATTCATTTCACCTCCACCCTCTTCCTCAATGTCGAGGGCATCGCCTGAAAAATCACCTTCCACGTCATCTCCCTAGGAAACGAAAACGTAATCTTAGGGCTCCCCTGGCTCAAAGACATTAACCCCACCATCAACTGGAATCAGAGAACCCTGTCCATTGACGAATCGCTCGACCAGTCAAAGGACCTCTACCTATCCCACACTGCCGACACCACCCGCCATGACTCCCACTTTCAGAAATCTTCCCATCGACCCCCCTGGCATACCCATGTCAATGCAATCACGGATTCCCAACTCTTCGAATACAATGGATGGGAAGAAGAATCCCAATAGCTAGCTTACGCGGACACGAACCGAACCCTTCACCAGATCATCAGATGCGGATCCCGTTTCCTCTATAGAGGCTCCCCTTTGGAAGAAAAGATATCCAAGATCACTACTGCCACTGAACTCGCCGCTGCCGCGGAAAAGGCAAAACCCAAACAAACCCTTCCCCCTGAATTCACCAACTATGCCTCAGTCTTCTCCCAAGAAGCCACTGATCACCATCCAGACCCTACAACCATGAGATCAACCTCGACAGCTCTTTCACCTCAAAAATCGGGAAAGTCTACCCCTTATCACCAGAAGAACGGAAAGCCACCGAGGACTTCCTCCAGGAAAACCTCGACTGTGGAAAGATCCGCCCTTCGAACTCCCCCCAAGCATCTCCATTCTTCTTCGTCAAGAAGAAGGACGGCAGTCTCCGCCCCTGTCAAGACTACCAATACCTGAATGAACATACTACCCGTGACGCCTACCCTCTCCCCCTCATCTCAGACCTCATTGACAAGCTCAAAGACGCCAAACTATTTACCAAGTTTGACGTCCACTGGGGATATAACAATGTTCGTATCAAAGACGGCCATCAATGGAAAGCTGCCTTCATCACACACAAAGGCCTCTTTGAACCAACGGTAATGTTCTTTGGACTTACCAACTCCCCCATAACGTTCCAGCAGTTTATGAATGACTCCTTCCGAGACATGACTGCCGAAGGATGGCTCGTCATCTACATGGACGACCTCCTTATCTTCTCTCCTGACGAAGATACTCATCGCAAACGCACCAAATGCGTCCTCCAACGCATGATGGAGCTGGACCTCCATCTCAAACTAGAGAAATGCCGCTTCACCACCAACAAAGTGGAATACCTTGGAATGATTGTCAAACCTGGACAACTCGCCATGGACCCTGTCAAACTGGATGGCATCGCCAGTTGGCCTACTCCCGAAAAAGTGAAGGACATCCGATCCTTCCTTGGCTTTGCCAATTTCTACCGATGCTTTATCCCTAACTACTCCAACGTCGCCCGACCACTCATCAACCTCACCAAAAAGAATTTGCCTTGGAACTGGTCCCCTGCTTGTCAAACCTTGTTCGACACCCTTAAATCTCTGTTCCTGTCAAAACCCGTCCTCCATCTCCCTGACCTCGCAGCACCCTTCGCCATTGCCACCGACACCTCTAAATATGCCTCTGGTGCCATCCTTTTCCAGACCGACTCAAATGGCGAATGGCATCCATGCTCCTACCTTTCCCAGTCATTCTCCCCAGCGGAACGGAACTACGACATTTACGACAGAGAACTCCTTGCTGTCATCCATGCCTTGAAATCATGGCAACACTACCTCCACAGATCCCCCTTCCCTGTTCAAGTCTTCACTGACCACAAGAACCTCACCTACTTCCATTCCCCCCAAAACCTCAACCGACGACAGGCCCGTTGGCTCATTGACCTAGCCGACTTCAACTTAAAAATGGTCCATGTCCCGGGAAAGCTCCTTGCCGGCCCTGATGCCCTCTCTCGCCGTCCCGACCTCCTCCCCCACTCCAACGACGACAACGATGGAGTTACTCTCCTTCCCTCATCTCTCTTTGTCAATGTTATTGACGTTGCCCTCTCCCATCACGTCCAATCCGCCTCGGCAGGTGACCCCCTCGTCCTCCAAGCCCTCCAGTCCATGAATGAAGACATCCCTCTCCCCTTCCGTTCCTGTCTCTCCGACTGGCAGGTTGAAGCGGGCATCCTAACCTATCAAGGCCGCGTCTATGTCCCCAATGACGACTCCCTACGGCACACTATCTTGCAACATTGCCATGACCACGAAAGTGCCGGCCACCCAGGATATCTAAAAACCCGTCAGCTTGTCGCTGCTGAGTTCTGGTGGCCCGGCCTCGCCTCCTATGTCCGCAAATATGTCGAGGGATGCGCAACCTGCCAGCAAAACAAGGCCAACACCCATCCTACCATTCCCCCGCTCACCCCCATTCGATCCTCTGTGTCTTGCCCTTTCCAACAGGTCTCCTGTGACCTTATCACAGACCTCCCCTCTTCCGCCGGCTTTGATTCCATTTTGGTTGTGGTCGACCATGGGCTTACTAAGGGGGTGAATCTCTGCCCTACAAAGAAAAATGTCACCACTGAAGGCATTGCTGCACTCTTTTTTCACAAAGTATACCTCCGCTTTGGTCTCTACAACAAAATCATCTCTGACCGAGGCCCCCAATTTGCCTCCTCCTTCGCTCGAGAACTTGGAAAACTCTTAAAATACGACCCATCCCTCTCCACCGCCTACCACCCCCAGTCCAGCGGAGAAACCGAACGGGTAAACCAAGAAATTGAAACGTACCTTCTAATCTTCTGTGGGAATAACCCCGGATCCTGGGCTGATAACATCTCCCACGCTGAATTTGCTCACAATCACCGCTCTCATTCCATCACCAACCAATCCCCGTTTTACCTCATGATGGGTTATGAACCCTGTGCCCTTCCCTCAGTGATCTCTGATACCACTATCCCCACAGTCGAAACCCGCCTAAAGGCCCTCTCTGCCGCCTGTGACAAAGCCTTAGTGGCACACGAGCTAGCCCATCAAGTCATGGCTGCTAGGACTTGACAATCCTTTTCCCCATTCAAACTTGGAGACAAAGTCTGGCTCAAAGCCAGAAACCTCAAATGATCTGTGATCAACCCGAAGTTCACCCCTAAGCGAGAAGGACCCTTCACCATCACGAAAGTCCTATCCCCAATCGTCTACCAACTCCGCCTGCTGAAAACGTGGAAGATCCACCCAGTCTTCCATGCGTCACTCTTATCTCCTTATCGTGAAAACGCCATCCACGGCCCTAATTTCCCTTCACCACCCCCTGACCTTATCAACAGAGAAGAAGAATATGAAGTTGAGAAGATTCTACACCACCGCGGAACTCCGACCAAACGATCATTCCTGATCCGATGGAAGGGATATTCAGCCGAAGAAGACTCTTGGATCCCAGAACGGAATCTGAAAAATGCCAAGTCCGCTCTTGCCACATACAAAAGACCCCACCCTACTGCTTTCCCCGCTTAACTTCTCCCCACTACCACCCCCTCACCATTATGTCCACCAATGCTTCCTCGATTTCTACTGTGTCCTCTCTCCCTATGATTTCACTTCTTTCTTCTCGCAATTCTTCTCCTACCTCTACCAGGTCCGACGCTGGTTGGGGACTACCTTGAAGAGATGGTAGGGGATCTCCAGATGTCAATAATGTGCCTACTCCTCCTCCTGCTCAGGTGGAACCTACATCTCATTCCCCGATAAACCCTACTCCCATCCTCTCTGTTGACGTCCCTCTCACTGCTCACCATCTTCGCGAGGGGACCCTAGATGGTCATGCTCGTGATATCCTCCATTCCCAGCTCTACGCCCCCCACCTCCACCGCGCTTTTGAGTTTCATCTCGAACCGAACTCTCCCCTCTGGAGCATAACCCGCATGTACCTCCAGAACCAACACTTGAAGGCCATCCTAGATCTCGCCTCCTCCCTGTCTAGTATTGGCCGCAGATGCAATACCCTTCGCACCATTCAACGTGAGGTCGAGGAAGACTTATTCTCCACCTTTTACCAGATGCAGATGCCCGAGTTCGCCAACAATCTAGAGCGATACGTCAAAGAACTAACCATGTCCACCAACCCCCAACTGCTCCCATCCACTTCCTCCTCCCCACTCTCCCCCAAAGTCGAGTTGGCCCTCCAATGCACTGAACTCCGTCATGAAGTCAATACCGCAGGAACCATTCATGGCATACCAGTTGACCCCCCACTCTCCCATGACCATCCTCGTTACCACGAGTCTTGTTTCAAATGTCACCACCTCAGGCACATCCGCATCCATTGTCAATGGTATGTCTGTCCAATTTGCAAGGTCAACCGCCCTGGCCATCCTCAACAACGCTGCCCTCTCAGTCGTCCTCGTTCGCGTCCTTCGTCATCCTCATCGTCATCCTCTTCCCAACCTTGTCCTGTCCCTCCTCCTCGTTCTCGATGGATGGTCCCAGAGAATTCTTGCGTTCACTGTCGCAACCCTCGCCCTCATTCCCCTCCTCGTTCCCGGTCCCCTCTTGAAGACTTTGAATATGACGACATTGCCATTGCCAACATGACAGGTTCCCCAGTCTCTTCTTATATTGACTTTTGACTTGTGCCATTCATACGTTATCCCTCTCCAGAGTTTTGGATGTAAACAGGGGGTAATGTTATGATCACTTCTTTCCCTATACTTCTTTCCTTCAATCCGTGTTTCCTTGACTTACCTTTTCTTGGACTTCCCCACACTGTTCCTCTTTACTACTGGAAAGGGGTATTCATCGCTTTTGCTCTCTTAACACCTCGGACTCCTATCTCCACCAATCGGTTCTCTCGCACCAATTACGTAGTTCCTCTTACATCGATTTCCATCACCTTCTCTTTTGTTCTATGATGACGCATCCCTCTGATTAGGGCAGGTGTTACCTGGTCCATGCGCATTCTTCCTTTCTATATAAACTGTTGTACTTCCTGTATTGTCTCTCT
>JBBPRK010000843.1:0-17231 GCA_038093075.1 Boletus patriciae
CGGGTTGTTGCCACCCGCTTTCATCGTCTTCCGTGCATCAAGATGGCTGGGCACTCCGCTGCACACCTGTTCATGAGGCCATCCTGACTGGGAACTCGTCGATTGCTGACAACTCGACCTTGCATCGGTCTGCTCCCACAAAGTATTCTTCTAATTTTAGTTGGTTCGAACCATTTCACGCGGGCAGCGAGACCGCCTGTTGTATCTTAAAACACCAGAGACCGCGCGGCGCGCAGGATGTGTCCGAACAACTCCCCGCTCCTATGCCCTTCGCATGCGTCTCATCTCCGGCCGAAGCACGGGCATTTCCGATGAGGAAGGCAATAGAGGACGGAAGCAAGTGACTACCGTCATCAAGTATCACAACGGAAGAACACCCGAGGTTCTTTGTGCCATCGAATGGCACAGCGTGAAGAAGACCAAGTTCCGGTTTGGCGAGCGGGAGGTGGCAGCAGACGCCATCCTGTATAGACGACCATATTATTGGTACGCCGGGCGCGCTTGCGTCCTCTCCACGTTCACCGGAAAAATGCGGCATGTAGGGGCAGATACCTCTCGGTCCGGATGGCCAGACGTACAAGTGGAAAGTAGGGCTCAGGTACTGCTGGGTAATATCAAGGCATCCCCATTCTCTTGGGGTCTGCTCACATTTTGTGCTTTCTTTTCTTTCTTTCTGCCAGCTCAAGAACGAAACGAAACATGCTAGATCGCATCATCGTGACCTACATCTACATGGAGAGGATACGTCAGGACCTTGAGGACGAAAACATAATTTGTAAAGACTGTCTACAGCTCATTCTCCCATGGACGTTGTGGACTGAAAGAAGTACTGCGATCCAGCTGATCTCCTTGTACTTATTCAAGCTATTCTCCGTCCGACTGGATTCATCGGTCTGATGGCGTAGTTGGTTATCGCATCTGTCTAACACACAGAAGGTCTCCTGTTCGAACCAGGGTCAGATCATATTCATATTTTTGCTCGATTGGTCCACTTGGATTGCTGAGACTTCACATCGGTGCCCAATGACAAATGAAGACAACTATAACCCCATAGATAGCTACAAGAACTAACAGCAGCCGAGCAGGCATTAGGCTTCCATATTTAAACACGATGACGGGATTCATCCTCTTGTTCTCTAACCAATTTTGTCACATCTTACTATATTTCGTCGAGCTCCGATTCCTTTCGAGCTAAAGACCCGCTCGTCTGGCAACAACCTCGCGATGCACTGAATCTCGCGCAAGTCACGGTTAGTGTAGTATTTTACCTGCATTGCAGCCCGAGCAAGCGTCGGATGACGCTGACAAGTTGCAAGACGGTTGCGGGCCAGGAGGTCCCAGTCAGTTCAACATGTCAAACGATCAGAGCCGGACTGACCGAGTCCTTAAAAGCCATTCGGTACAATTTGCAAAACGTTCTGGGCGATATCCGACCCTCTTGGGCGTCCACATCTGTTTCTCTTGACGTGCGCTTCTCACTGGTGTGGTCGCGGTAGAGAGGGAGTAGGCGAGGAGTGTAATATGTCACCAACGGGATGACCGTACCACCCCACGATGCTATAGAAATATTTGACGGTGCGGAGGTGCTGTATAAACGACGACGACAGCGACCCGCGACATGCCGATACCTTGCTTCGGCACCTGAAGTAGCGTAGGTAGCGTCACTCGGAGGTCGCCCGTGGTCTCGGTTACATATTTGTCGCCATTGAACTGGTACCTTGGCATGGATCCACACTCGAGGGCAGAGAGCACGGGTGAAGATGCTGAAGAGGGAGCTCAGAAGAGGAATGCCGTCTGGCGTGCCTGATTTCGTGAGGGCTCTCCAGACTGCTGTGGCAAATGCGGATACAGACGCCGACGAGGCGCGTCCGAAGATTGGGACACTGGAATGACGACAAGTGCAGCGAAAAGCGGAACACGTGGTCGGAGGTGTGTAACGTGCTAAGGGGTAGGACGAAGCTTAAAATCGTGAGTGGACGAAAATGGACTCCGGGGCGAAGCATGAGACAGCGCTCACCTGCAACTGAAGAGGCACCGTTCGTTCAACGAAGGACCGAAAGTTGGACTGAAATGAAGATGGTGGCAGAGTTTAACGCAGAACACGATTGAGGAGTACTAGGGGTATTTGAGCGCGGGAAAGGCTAACGTTGAAGGGAAGGGAAGGATGCGACTGTACGTTACGCTCGCTGAACCGTGGGGCCCCGGGGGTTCTAACGTTCCCTAATGCATCCTGCATGGTAGCCTCGAACCATGCCAAATGTGGTACTGTGGTTGTCCCAGAACTCGATGTATTATTTTTGAAGAACTGGTACATAGTTTGTTGGCGGAGAGGTCGCTGAAGAGATACGAAAGACAACGTGCGAAACGAGTGCTGTCATTTAAGACTTGATTCAGCTACGATCGGGATAGATAGCGGGAACGAGTATAATCTTGATCAGCGTCACGGTGGTCAGGAGTGGGGTTGTGCTAGGTTCTTCTGTTTTTTTTTTTGAAGCGCATCGCACCGGGTAAACGACGAACGGCTACCAGTGGGCTCGATGATAAGGCTTAGAAGTTCCTCGTGAAACCTATACTATACATACAAAGATTCAGAGGATATGGATCAGACGAACATGGTACCCACCGCGTATACTTCCCACAACCAGTTATCAGCAGATGCTGAACCCGTTCTAAACGGAGAAATTGAAAACTGTCAGCCGCAAAAGCGAGCAATGCCCGCAAGCCAGGCTGTAGCCCTGCGGTTCGGTTTGCGGGCATTCGCATTTCACTGGGCATACGGTGAGCAGGTTGTCGCGGGAACTTGAAGTACAAATTGAGTACAAAGACTCGGGGCGAGCGCTGATTTCGGAAGCGCCCGTGCCATATTGGGCCGCTGGCAGGGCAGGCAGACACTGGCCCGCGACCTGACACCCACTCCACAACGTGATCCTGCTGCAAAACTTATTCACTGCCAACGAGCATGCATCAAGATACATTGGAAATCTCGGACACACCTCTGACAGTTCGGGTTAATATTGGGCACAATTACCGGTCTAGGTTCGCCGAGACCTCCGGGCTCGCGTTTCAGCTTCATATTTCACGCTCAGCGAGGCTGGTCGAACGTCAATCTCTCAATCACAGCTTTCTGTAACTCGCGATCAGAGGAATCGCCATTTGGCACCAGATACCTGATGCAACTCAAACTCGTTTCTTTGAATCGACCGATGGGTTTTTCCGGTACGTTTTTTCTTTCTTTCTTGCACAATCACTCCTGACTGTTCCGTTAGTAGTCCGATTCCATGCCGTATCTCGTAGTCAGGGCATTGCTAGTCGCTCGCCGATCAGTACACTCCGCCCAATCAAACAGCGTAATTATTTTCCCTGGCGCCACCGGTCTCTCACACGAGTCCAGCCTTCCGGGCTCTGCACAGAGACATCATTGATAACCAAGGCTGGGACGGTGGGCGGGAGCGATGTACGTGCCATGACTCGTCGGGGTATATCTACTAAATGACACTGTCCTTGTTCAGTAACAGTAACTGATGCAGTGCTTGCATAACTCGGGCATGCCACATCTATAGTGACCTCTAAATCTCGGTGGCTTCGTCTTGCCGTACCCGTTATAAGTGTCGGTGGAATACCGTTTGCTGTGCTCTGATCTAATTCTCGTGGCTGCTATATAGGCTGCGGACCTCGATATCGCCCTCGTTTACGACAATCTATCATCCTCCCCTGCTTTTTACATTCAAAGTCTCTCCGAACTCGATAGTCCCTAATTCACACCATGGACACTACCTGCTCTCGACACCCTTGCTGGACTGGGACAACTTTGGTTAGTGCAGACAACGCTGCCGACGGTCGTGTCCTCACTGTCACTTCGGTGTATCTAGATTGACGCGAGTTCAACCACGAGCTATCTCGACAACAAATACATTACTCCCACGGAGACTGTGGTACGTTTGGCACCCGAGGGTAGAGTGCGCTTGCTCATAAGTGAACTGCGGAGACAGTACCCCGCTGACACGGTTTGGATCCTGTCTAACGTGTGTGTTTTTGGACGGCCATTACTATGGGCTTTCTACTTCTTTGTAAGCGCTTTCTGCGTACACCAAATACCTGCTCTGACACTGTTTCAGTTTGGCCCTATGATTTCGGACGTGGTCTCGATGTTTCGAATCATGTGCCAATTAACCTCGATATCTTCTTATTCCATATTTATGGTCATATTTGTTACGTTACGGTATCTTCGAAGGCTCGCTCCCCTGCGACGTGGTTCGTTTCTCGAGAGTGAATGAACCAAACCATGCATTTATGCTGACTCTTTGGGCAGTTTATTGCTCTCGCTCTTTTGTTTTGACGTAATGAAGTTTGCTTGGTGACACGTCTCCCTGCACGTGGGGCTCAGACACAACTACAAGTTAGTTGATGTGCCGCATTCTTGCAACTATTATCCTCACTAATGGTCTCGCAGTATCAGCAAATATAATTGTATGCAAAGTGCATCTAACCTGGGAAGGTCAAGTTACCTTCTCCCACTCATCCTCCGGTCTGCTACGGGATAGCAGCATAATAACAGGATCGTTGTTATCTAAACCAGTTCCACTTCTCCAATGCCAATTCATAGTCAAATTCATCTTTATCGGCATGCCACGCAAGCAACGGGTGCAGTCCAGTTGCCTGATTGATCACTTCTAATCAAATGCTTCAGTCAGCAGCACCTACCAGTGGTGTTCGTTGGCCGAACTCGTCTGAGCTCGACCTACACAGGATTTCGATTTGATTGCCCATACAGCAATCATAGCCCCGTACAGCAACGCCAGGTGCACCGCTGTGGTTTTCCAGAAGGTTCGCGTGGACTGAAATTTAAAGCTAGAATATCGGTGTCTTCTATGATCTTCATTCCTTGCCTGGAAAAGGTACGGTTCCTCCGCCACCTGTTGATCTCAAGGCTGGAAGAACGGATCAATTGTGTAAGATATATGGAACAAGGGCGTCTTGATGATTCGTCGAAGAGCCGTTCGGGTGTCGTCTGAAGACCGTCGGACGTCCGTCCGGGTATTTCCATCGTCGCGGTACCGAATTCACGCTTTGACGTGACTATCTGTTATGCATCTGCAAGTTTGTGCCCGAATTCGCAACAAACGGGATATCTTGGCGTAGCCACCCAATCACCCACCGTGCTCTGAAATAGACACCGGCTGCCCCGTGGGGATACGACTGCGATAACGAAGGTGCGCGATGGGGATTCACAGAAACAGTGCGCAGGTGACGACAAGCCACCTTTGCTGTATTTTCTTCTGTGCCATGTAATTCCGTGTGGACCGCGGACATGCCAGCTTCCCACCATGAGGGAACTGGCAAAGCGTGGCTATTCCGGGCGATTGCTTGGATGGATATCTTGGTATGAAAGGCTATCACACAGAATACAAAGGACTCTGACGGGATCGCGTCTACCCCGGTCGGAAATGAGGGCTCGGCCGCGTTTGGACCGGATGCGGGGATATTCGGGGCAAGGGTAGGAAGCGGAAGACTAGGATCCGTGCCAAGGCCTTCCGGGAGGATCCTCTACGACTCTACAGCCTGTCTGGAATGCAGAGGGTAATTCGGCACAGTATGTATGGTCATGAACGAGCTACTATTTGACGAGTTGAATGCAATGGTCATCCTGGCGAAGATATCATTGGTTACGATGATAACACGTGACCCTGGGGGATGTAGATATGACGCCGAATCGCTTGATTCCATGGTCCGTTCGACCGAAACGCAACCGTGACTCTGACTCATTTCTCGGTGGGTTCGGGAATTTTCTCAAGCCATCTGATTACTCACACGGCGTTTTTTCTTTCTTGTTTTCTCTTGACCAGCATCTCGTCCGATCCTACAGCAACAGAATCGCCATGGGTGTCCTTGATATCGTTCCGGTGCGTGATGTTATTCGCTCCCAGATGGAGGGACTTGATCTAACGGATCAACCGTCTAGACCGGCGTTTTGACTGGAGACAACGTTCGCAAGTTGTTCGATTATGCGAAGGAACACCAGGTACAGTTTAGCTAATAGCCATCGATCAGAGATAACCATCGCGCTGACGTCGTGCCCGTGATCGCAGTTCGCCATTCCTGTGAGTGACCCAGTTTCTAGGAAAAATTGAATGAATTTTCAAGTGCATGTTCCTTCCCGTAGGCCATCGTGAGTTGCAGCGTATCGTCTTTGCGATCCAATGTCGATGATCTGATTCCACCAGAACGTTACCTCTTCCTCCACGGCGAACGCTGTTTTAGAAGCCGCAAGGTCGGTACATCCGCCATGCATATCTGTCGTAACTGATACATCGTGTTTCAGAGATATCAAGGCTCCCATTATTCTCCAAGTTTCTCAGGGAGGAAGTGCATACTTTGCAGGAAAGGGACTCAAAAACGACCGGCAACAGGCCTCCACTGCCGGTGCTAAAGCAGCTGCTTTGCACATCCGAACAGTTGCCAAGGAGTATGGCGTGTGCGTCCTCTTTCTACTCTAGCTCTCTTATGCCTCATTGTCGTTTGTAGTCCTGTCGTACTTCACAGCGACCACTGTGCGCATAAACTATTGCCTTGGTTCGATGGCATGCTTGCTGCCAACGAGGAGTATTACAAGGTCCACCAAGAACCCCTCTTTTCCTCCCACATGCTCGACCTCTCCGAGGAACCCAAGGAGGAAAACATCAAGACGTGCGTCGAATACTTCAAGAAATTGGCCCCCCTCGGAATCTGGCTCGAGATGGAGATCGGTATCACGGGTGGAGAAGAAGACGGTGTGGACAACTCTGGCGTCGACAACTCCGCGTTGTACACACAGCCAGAGGATGTATACGATGTGTACGACGCGCTGAGCAAGATCAGCCCCAACTTCAGCATCGCAGCTGCGTTTGGAAACGTACACGGTGTGTACAAGCCAGGGAATGTCAAGTTGCACCCCGAGCTTTTGAACAAGCACCAGGCTTACACGAGCGCGAAGCTAGGGCTGGGCGACAAGGAGAAGCCTCTGTAAGCTCGTTTCGTCGTTTGCGATGCAACTTGAAGATGTTTCTGTGTACTGACGCATTCTAGGTACCTCGTCTTCCACGGAGGCTCTGGCTCGACCAAAGAAGAGATCAAAACCGCTGTCAACAACGGTGTCATCAAGATGAACGTCGACACTGGTAAGAGTGCGGTCATCGCCGCGTCATGCATCTGATGTTTTCGTCCCGCAGACACCCAGTTCGCTTACCTAAGCGGTATCCGAGTATGTCTGACGGCTCGTTGTCTTATTTATTCCTGACCTGAATCTCGGTGTAGGACTTTATCAACAAGAGGAACGACTACCTTAAGACCCAGGTTGGAAACCCCGAGGGAGCTGACCAGCCGAACAAGAAGGCATGCTCGTCCCCTTGAACGTGAATGTACGCTTATCTCCCATCCTTAGTTCTATGACCCTCGCGTCTGGGTCCGCGAAGGTGAGAAGACGCTCACCGAGCGGGTCAAAGAAGCATGCGTGGATCTGGGCAATGTCGGTGAGTTGACCTTTATCCGCCGGTTCTGCCCGCTGGGTTATTGATGTGGATCGCGTTTTCAAGACCGTCTGTGAAGGCAAACGTCGTGAAGAATACGTGGATCGTCGAAGATGTAATATTTATACTAGAACCTTGTTCCTGAGCGAGGTAGCCAGACGAGCTGTACATACACCATATTGCTCTGCATACATAGTCTTGCGGCGAGGGAAATTCGGAAGGTCTTCCTTTCAAATATGCTTCTTGATGGGCGCCTCTGAAACTGTTCCTCGCTTCTGCTGATTCGAAAGTTGAACTCCGTCGTCATCTCAAAAATACGCTCCCCACCCAACTTAAGCTGTCAAGCCGTTACGAGTCTTTAGGACCGTTGACGATCATGGAAACTGCCCGTGAGCTTTCTCATACCCTATCAGTATCACCGACGTTCTTCCTCACTTCAGGGACAGTTCCAACCCTCCTGCTGATCCCCATATTCTTCACCGTCGAATCCACCCGCGCGGCGCTCTGGACTGCGCGCGCACTAGAAGAACCAGACCGCGATGGTCCCCTTCTACGTGCTCTCTTCGCGTTCCTGGTGCGCGTCTTATCGGTGGTACCCAGTCCAGTGTGGGCACTTCTCACGTGCATCGCGTGGGTGGCATGGATACCCGTTCGTGGCATCTTGTGGGTTTGGGGGTTTGGGCGGGGCGGTGTGAAGAAACGTGAGTGTGTCGTGACGCCGCCCGTGCTTCAGCTCGTGACGAGCGGGGACGCGGGCGGCGTCTGGCCGCGTTTGTTCCCAATGCCCATTGAACCCGTCTACTAGGCTCTCCGAGCGCTGTCACGCGCTGGTACGCCCGTAGGCGGCGGCGCGCAAAGATGCTCCGACGAGGAGTCAACGACGATGACGACAGCATGAATGAACAATATCAGATGTATCACTCGAAGACGGTGTTGGCATAGGATGGCGTGCAGTACTGGCGTGTAATGGGTGTATTAAAGGACTCAGTTGAATTGTACGGCCGTGATTTTGTTGTGTTTGTTTACCTTTTTGTGTTTTACACTTGGGCTGTAGGGCCGTGACAAGACTATATTCAGTGGTTAAGAGTAGCAGAATAGTAGTACCTGTAGAATACGAAGAAAACTGAGAGGATTGGTCTGTTGATTGGAACAGGAAGCTGTGGAGTCCAAGAACAACGGTTGATAAGTACTGAGCGACCAGTAGCTTCTACTGCCCGCACAAAACATTCGCGGAAGTCCGACAAACATTCAGCGTGGGCTAGGGGCGGTATCGTTCGCGTGCCGAAGCTTGAGCACCACGGGCTCGGGAGAGGCGGAAGCGCAGTATAATCCAGAAGGTTTGGGGTTTTCGCCCCGAGGGAGTCGATTCAGCAAACTCGATACTGCAATATTGCTGGCATCATAATCATATCAGACAAATCAAAAAGCTGTTGGATTATCCAAATGACGAGACACACACAATAGAAGAGGATAGATGCATACACCACCATACTGAACTGTTCACTTTGAAGACCTATATGAACAAATGGAAGCCACTCGACGAATGATGCATTGCTCTCAAGAACACATTCCTCCAGCAATATGGATTGCTTGGTCAGGAAGATCCTTGTCGCTGTTTTACATGTGGAGAGAAAGGCGAGCCCGCCACGGGAGCGTGACAATAGACAATGTCTGACAGTTTAAAGCGGCGTTTATCAGGGGGACGGAGTCACTGCTATTGGGACCTTCGATTCCGTGGCCAACGAAACGGATCCAGTCCGGCGTCCTTCATCAGGGCAAGTGCGTCCTGCGCGATTCCTGTGGGCGACCCGAGCAGGACGACCTTCGTTGATGAAGAGCCACTGATTGCCGTCCAGATGTGCTCCAACTCGTCCCGCACACGGAAATGCCGAGTGGCGGAGATCGCCGGATGGCTGTGGGCCGTTTCGTGCTCTGTGCGAGCCGTTCTATCTCGCCAGGTCGCGCGGCAAACACGGGGGATCTGTACGTGTTTCGTGGGCCACTGTCCGCGAGGACCACGAGTCCCTTGGCGATGATCGGCGACAACCTTTCGATCGTCGATGAGTCGTTCTATGTTTAGAGAACATATGTGCCATCTTCGAGCTGGGAAAGGCAAGTAGTACTTACACGAGCGTAAAGCATGAAAAAAAGGACTTACGAAACTCGACGATCGGTTGGGGTGACCAGGGTTCTTCAGAACATGTTGAACGTGTGTCTAGGAGTTGCGTTGAGCTATTTGCATTTGAGGACACGAGAAAGACGGGATAGGATTGACCTGACGTGGCATCGTGAGCATCCGTCGTTGGCACTGAGGGTGAAACTGTTGTCGATTGTCGACGTTGTGGCACAGAATTTGCGGAGGGTTAAGAATGTAGGGAACAGAGGCTGTACGACAAGCAATGGAGAAAGCGAAGGGGCGGATAGATAATTGGGGTATACATATAACGGAAGTTGGGCAAGCCAGATCAACACCTTGCCCGCGAATGGCGTGCACGGAGTCTCTCTGAGATATGCGGTATCTCGCCCACGTAGAGGTAGGATGATGGTTATGAGTGACCCCAACGGTCCACTCTACGGGGTTGCGTATTAAGCATAGCAGAACTGGGTTGAGGTATACGACGTACATCGCGAAGATGGCATGTCTGTTCCGTGGAGCATCGCTATCTCATCCATCTGGACGCAGAAACCCTCAGTTTGTATTGGATTCGTCGGGCATGTATATCTTACATTGAAGTGTGCCGTAGCACGAACCGGGTGCCAACGACCTGTCAGCCTCAAGGGTGTTTTGGTGAGGCAGTGCCAAGTTGGTGGAGCGATTCCTCGGTGGAAACGCGGCCCGCGTGAACAAGTGACGAAAACACGAGGTGATGGAACGTGTGAACTGATCTATATTCTTGAGGGGCAACGGGTATACCATACGAAGAAGACAGCTCGTTCGTTGACTTTCACCACTGCTCTGCGAGACTCAGCAGCTCGGAGGGTGTCGCTGATGAATGCAATGACCGGTGCGTACTGGGGCAATGGAATTACATTTATGCTAACCCTGGACAAGAGGGTTCCCCGCTCATCGAGATCGACGCCGATAGCGACATATCGAAAGTGGCATTTGCAGCGAATGGCGAGTATATCGTCTGCGATGGTTATGATGAAGTTGGAGTGTGGCGAGTGGATGACGGCAAAGAAATGGCAAGACTGGCAGTGACGCATATCCGGTGTCTCGCAGCGTCGAAGGATGGCAGATGGATCGCAGCGGGGACATACGAGGGCAATGTGTTTGTGTGGGACGCAAAAACATTCAAACAAGTCTTCTCCCACAGTGAGGATCCCTACCTCATCTCTGGCGTCGATTTCTCGCTCGACGCGACTCGAGTTGTCACAGCATCGGGGAATTGCACAGCCCCCGTCTGGGACGTCGCAACTCGCAAAAAAGTACTATCACTCCCCCACGAGGCTACGGTGATAGCAACTAAATACTCGCCGCAAGGCGACCGAATCGCGACAGCCACTTACACTGGATCCGTTCGATTCTGGGACAGCAACGATGGCCGCTTGCTCGTGCACATCCGAGCAAAAGTAACCCCGGCGTACAACGCTGGACTCCTTTGGTCCAACGACCACCTCTTTGTCGTATTGAAAAGTACAATCAGACAAATCGAGGCATCCACTGGGTCAACAGTCTCCGAATGGCTAGTTCCCAAAGCCAACGACTACTCGTGCATCGCCATTCCAAATCACGGGGAATTCATCGTGTATTCTACAGACGATACCGTCACGTTTTGGGACACGTCAACACACGCCCAGCTCGGTCTCATCAAACACACTCAACCTATACGTTCGATTGCACTCTCACCGGACGATCGGTTTCTCGCAACTGGTGGAGAAGGAGGGAAAATCACCCACCGAAGTCTTTCTCGCATTACTGTCAGTATCGTGTCCTTTTGGATTACGGCGTCTCAATAACTCTCCTGCTCCGCCCGTCTTTCCAAATAGGATTCGATCCCTGTGTCTCGTCTGCATCCCACGTTGCGGGAACCTGAGATCCAGATCGACGACGCTGCGCTCCATTCATGGAAGCACGATCAGCTCGAGAACGCGGACGCGCTATTAACCACAGCCATCGCCGAGTCTCGGAATCCGATTCATGATGTACTCGCTAGTCGAGCTCTCGTCAGAGCTCGTTTGCGACAGTGGGAAGCAGCCCTCGTCGATGCCGAACAGGTGCTTGTCGCTCTGTTCTCACATGCGCTGACGCTGACGTCAATTTACACAAAGGCCATCGAAATTCAGCCGTCCGTCATTGGCTACATCGCAAAGAGTCTAGCGCTCGTCGGCAACGGGGAAAGGGACAAGGGATACTGCGTCTGTGACATCGCATTTGAATGCTTCCGTTCATCTCACGCTACCTTTCTCCTTCTCGTCAAGGTCTGTATTTCCCCAACTTGGTTCCCCCTCTGCTGCTCATATCCATTAGGCTATCATCGTGTTTATGGCCGGAGAGCACCCCGATGCGATATCACGCGTAGACGACCTCATCGCCATGGTCCCCTTCAACTCAATCTGCTATGTGGTTCAGGCACGTGCACACGCTCTACCATGCGGCGAATATCACCACTCACATTTCCAGTAGGCATATATGTATCTTCTCCTTGGAAACTCGCACATGGAGCGCAGCGACTACGAGGGGGCAATACAGTCGTTCCAGCATGCACAAGTCCAAATGCGACACTATGAGTGCCGATCGCTCCTGGTGATCTCATTAGTAAGCTCCCAATGGGTGTATCGCAACGTATCGAAATCGCTTACCGACTCTGACAGATATCTGGATGGAAATTTGACAATCTCGACCTCACGATTCGACAGCGTCTGTGTGAAGCTTTGTTTGCAGCGGGTCCCACGATGGATGCAGGCGAATCTCTGCTCAAGCTGGTAAGTACCCTTGACGAAGAGGTCTATATGACCGGACCCATCACCGAGTGGATTTCTGGTCAGTGTACGTTTACCCGTTTGCTTTCATGTATTCAAGCCTTTCCGTCAGATTTTACCCGTCGATACTTCACCACTCCCGAAAGCGACAGTGGTGCCGCCTCGAAGGCAGTCCGACACGATAATGCGCCGACGCTTCACGCCACCTTCAATTCACCGACCCCCACACCACTCTTGAGGGAGTGGGCAAAAGCAACATTGGCAAGATGCTCATGGAAGGACGCCTTGGTCGCCGCGGCCAGCGTGAGTATCTTCTTTTGCTCTGGTAACCCTCGTGGGATCGACACCGTGACTCTGATGGTTTGCAGTTCGCACTTCCCGCAGTCACAGTTTATCGGGTCATATGTGAACGTCTGGAAGCGATCGAGCGTGTAACGGATGCAATCGAATGTTTCCTCGAAATGATGAGTGGATGGGGAGAGGAAGTCTACATGAGCAAACCCATGACCGAGTGGATTTCTGGTGAGTTTATGTTCTGCCCGTTTGTCTGCCATAAATTCAGCCTTTTTTTGGTTAGGTTTCGCCCACCGACGTCTCTCCGCTCCCGGGAGCGGCGATGACGCGCCAACGCCTCACTCTACCCCCAATTCACCACTTCTGACAGAGTGGGTGAAATCAAAATTGGTTCGTGACTTGTGGAGAGACGCCTTGCTTTCTGCTGTTAGCGTGAGAGTATCTCATTTTGCTCTCTCAACCGTCGTGGGATTGACACACTTTTGGTTTGTAGTTCACACTTCCCAGGGTCACAATCTACAGGGCCATATGCGAACATCTCGAAACGATGGACCGCCTAACGGATGCGGGCGAGTGTTTCCACCAAATGACGATTGAAATGGGAGGAGAGATGAATCTGCATGGTGAACACTCGGAATGGGCTCTCGGTGAGCGATGGCGCATCCTGTGTACTTCGATGTCGTCGCTTACGTACCATTTTCTGACAGGCTTCAGGCAGCGCTTCAAGAGACAGGAGCAACTCGGAGATATAGCGATGGATGCCCAGCGACATAACGAGGCCATCTCCCACTATTCGACCGCATTGTCACTCCATTTCCACTCCCCAGAAGGCATTCGCATTCTTAGCAAACGATGCAAGGCACATGTGGCAACCAGGTCATGGAAGCAGGTTATAGATGATGCAAACCAAGTACACCATTTTTGTCTCATGGAGGTCAATCTCGTTGACCCGTCATCATCAGGTAATCACACTCGATCCGTTGTCGCCATGGGGTTACAAGATGAAGTATGCAGCATCACGCAAGGTGGGAGACTTCAAGAATGCAGTTGATGCATTCGAGACGATGCTCTCGAAGATAGCGCACTCACGTGATCCGGACATTCGTCGTAAGTTGTATTCTCGTTACCATGATAAATACGACTTGTTCACATTATTCGACAGAATATGGTGACCGGTACATCGGTCCATCGAGCACACGAGCAACGATCCGCAAAATTGTTCAGCGGACTATTCGTCATTCGCCACGCGTGCTCATCAACACGACCACCGGGCGTCTGCACAATAGAGCGGAGCAGGCAGCTGCATTCGAATCTCTGCCTATCTTCAATGAACTTGTGTCATCGATGACGACCCGAATTGACTACGTCCGGATCAAGCGTGAAGTGCGACAGTACTTCCGATACGTGATGCTATCACACACGTGGGAAGATAACGAACCACTATTCCAACAGGTCATACACATAGCGGTATATGACCTGGATGAATCTGCGACTCACGACAAGCTGCAAATGTTCTGCAAGATCGTTCGGGATGCCGGATTTAATTGGGCATGGAGTGATACCTGTTGTATCGACAAATCAGATCATTTCGTCCTCCAAGAAGCCCTCGTCGCCATGTTCAAGTGGTACGAGGGTTCTGCCATGATGATTGTTTTCCTTCGTGGTGTTCGCTCTGAATCGCAGCTTGGCGCTCTCGTGAGAAGCATTTGGAACACTCGTGGCTGGACACTTCAGGAATACTTTGCTGCAAAGGTGGTCCACTTCTACACAGAGGATTGGACTCTCTACATGGACCTCGGTATTCCCAATCACAAGGTCTCGCCTAAAATCATTTCGGAGATGGAGGAGGCAACAGGTGTCTCGGCGCGTGTGTTGATGGCACTCCGGCCTGGTTCAGATGACATACGAGAGAAGCTGTGTCTAGCTGCGAGGCGAGAGACGACCGTCGTCGAGGATGCGGCATACTCACTGCTTGGGATGTTCTCCATGTCTTTGCCGGTTGTATATGGCGAAGGGGACCATGCACTCGGGCGACTGTTGTCACAGCTACTCATGAGCTCGGGAGACACCAGCATCCTTGCATGGACCGGGAAATTCGGGAGTTTCAACAGCTGTCTGCCCGCCCATATCACTGTATTCAATGAACTAGCAACGTCACACCTCCCGCCACCCATTCAGGAAGCCGAAATGGACAGGATGATCACCGCGTCTCACTCTTCATTCGACCTCAACGTGGCCCTGAGGCTATACGATCGACTCAATGAGCTTCCTGCACCTTGGTTCGCAGCGAGTCGGATGAAGCTTCCGTGTATCGCTTTTGAACTCCCATCCCTTTCGCCTTATCGAACACGTTCCGGCCGTGTTTATCGTGTGGACACTCTCGCCTTTGGGATGGTGGAAATCAAGACGAGATATGACCTCTCTAGGATGAATTCTCTGCATCTCGTTCACCCCTGGTTGGATAGTCTCCTGGAGCGCGAAGGTATACCAAGTAGCGCATTGGCGGAGGATGACGGTGTGCCATCACCTTCACCGGACACGGACGATGAAGAGATTTGTGATGACGAAATTGACGACGACTCGTCGCTTCCTGAACCTGAACCACCTTCCCGCCCTGCTCCTGTGCGTATAGTGCCACTGGACAGAGAGACGCGAGCACGACGACTCGTTGCCCGTCTCAGACAGCCATTTGGTGCACTGTTGGTCAGGCTGGCATCGGCGGGTCAGCGTACGGTGGATTATAAGCGGGTAGCGGCTGATAGCCTGATCACTGTACAATTTCGGGAGAGTGTCTCGTTGGCTGATCTTCTGGACAACGTACGCACGATCGATGTATTGTAACTTGCGTAGCATCGCAGATGACCATCGAATAGGGTAGTTCAGAATAGAAATCGGCGTCGATTTGGCGTCGATTTCGAGGTCGATTTCGAAATGGATTTCGCGACTTGTGTCGAAATCGATTTGGAGCTTGTTTTCGGCAACGTTCGGCAGCAGCCTATCGGGGTTCGAAACACGTGTCCCGCTCGTTATCGATCAAGCGTGTCGCTGTCCTCCTCGCGCAAAACTCAGCACCTTGCGAAGCTCAATTAAAAAGGTAGCTGACAAGGAGAATCAAAGCCCTCATGACAACAAGCCTCAGCCACGCCCGGGAACCACCCGCACTGCCCTGCACTTCAAACGACCGCCAACTCGGCTGCAAAGTGGACTCCAGGAAACCGAAACACTGCGCTCTGTACCTGCCTCGCATCTCCCCTCGTCAGCAGCTGGGCTTGTTTCACCATCAGTCTGAGGATGCTCGATTGGCCCGACGTGTGCTCGTACAACGGGCCCCGAACAAGAAAGGTGATTGGGCCAGTCTGCAAACACCACATGCCCACTCGGTAATCAAGCAAGAACCGGAGGAGGTCCGACTGTGCGGATTCACATGTGTGCGCCGACTGAGAGGTAACGAGGATAGATGAGTCGGACACAGTCGGCATGTGTCGTATGCCCTCTTTCCTCTGGGTTTCTTGTGTATCGACTGCACCCGCCACCTCGCTCGCTCGACCATTTGTATTTTTTGTCACCCACCTCTTCACGTGCTATATCAGTGTCTCTCTTCAAAGTATCTTGTCTTCTGCCTTGTAACCTTAGCCTATCGCCTGTTTATTTCATCAGGTTGTCCTGCTCGATGTCGGGGAGAACAGTTTTGCTGCTCTTAGTATGTCTGGCCAAGTTCAATTAGTTGTGGTTCCCATGTAACTTAATTACGACTGAAGGAAGGGTGGTTTTCGTTTTCGTATCCCTCAGGTACTGGAAAAAGCACAATAAGTGGCAGATAAGTGCAAGAGGTCTACCTTAAGTGTACGATAGATATCTAACAAGTTGTGGAGTCTCCTACTTTCGTCGTCGCTCGAGCGCCGGTCATTTGAACTACCTGTGCTCACAAAACTTGTTCGCACCATCGTCTATGACTCAGACTAATGAACCAAGCACAGTGCCGAGACTCCCCGGGGCTGGAGCCGATGGAAACTCGGACGGGACAGCTACTTCCTCTCAGCCCGTCGCCGGAGACTCAGGGGTTGACCACCTTAGATCACGACCTGTCTTTGAGGATGCCTGCCTCACAGCTCTTGATGACTTCAGCCGAGGAAGAATCGACAGACTCGCCGTCACTACCCGAGTCGCAGTTGCAATCGCAAGCGCATGCTTGCCTGACTCAGAAGAGCTTGAAACGTTCGAAAGATACTTCTCGTTTGTCGACCGAGACGAGAGTGAGTTGCGTGCAGCGGGCTCGCAAACTCATCTCGATAGACCAAGCGCTCGCGAGTCTGCGTCAGAAGCTCAGGTTAGCGAGGAACATGGAAAGGGAGACGAAGCAATTGATGAAGCAGAGATTCGAGTCGTCGAAGCTCAGCTTGCTAAGGCGGCTAAGCGACACAAAAACAAACCACGCGTTGATGCCGGAGACGGAGGAGAACGTGGATCACCCAATGAATCATCCTGCGACTCCGGGGATGGATCAAGTGACTC
>JBBPRK010000844.1:0-17231 GCA_038093075.1 Boletus patriciae
AACTGCTTTTCGCAGATACTCCGCGTGTCTTTCGCGCGCTGAAATCCGTTTGAAAGCTTCGCCACGAAACTCTCGAGCTCGCCAAAGGACGCCCGGGACCTCGAGTTTGCGATGGATTGCATTCTCACCCTAGAGTAAAATTCGAGGCAGGCTGCATATTGCTGTTGCTGGGGATGAAGTGGGAGGAGGAATCGGTATTTGCCTACTTACGATCATGTAGTGCCGGAATCCATTCAGTTGGGCTGTGCCCTGGGCCATCTGGCGAGGAAATGGATGGTTCACCAGATCATCCCAAACTTCCTGGTTTGCTCTGATTAGAGATAGAGTGTGATCCTCAGATTCCTTATGGGATGCATGCGTGCCACGAAGCAAACGTAGTACGACCAGGGCGGCTAGTTGAGTCTGTCAGTGGGGGCGATAGCTAGGGTAACGTTGACAAACAGAGACACACTGGTGATGCACGCAACGAGCAACCAGAGTATCATTGCCCCAGATTCCAAAAGGCCCGGAAAAGGGTGAAGATTGAAAGAAACGAATTAACTATTTATGACGAACTACGGCTCAGTTGTGAAGATCGGTGTGGTGTGCTTGTGGAGGGTGGTGGGGTGTGTGGGATACCTGACACGGACTTCTGGAAGTGTAATCACCGCCGGCCTTCAATGTCCGCAAGAAGCTAGAAAATCGGATGTGACAAAAAGAAAGTGGAATGGTGGTTCATAATAATATGCAGGGACTCCTCTTTAGGTGATAAATCGATTATCGTTGGTCGAAGTGGATCGGGAAGATATCGGGGGATGAGCGGATGACACGATTCAGAACTCCGCGGTACAGTCTGTGCTCAGCTACTCATGATGTCACCTGGTCGGTTACATCGAACGGACAAACAGCCCATGGGCGAACTCTGCGTGTTGGCCCCAACCACAGTCTGTCGCACGGTAACTCTTACGACATGCAGATTTTGTACTGACGTACCCTCCAATTCTCGGTGGCGGCACGCTTCCTCGTTTGCTCGAACGAAATGCAAGAGTAACAGGATTGGAAGCTTGGTGCCTCGATGGAATCCGCACTCTGCCCAACAGGTGAGAAGCCGATGTGGAATCCATTCGGATGCTTTCTTGCAACGAGGCTTGATCAAATCAGTCGCGCATCATAGCGTTCCGTGCGAAACCGCGCGAAAAAGCTGCAAACTGGAAAACCGGTCTTTCCGGGCCAGCTAAACCCTGGAATGGAGTGTATGCTGCGGGTTTATGTTTCAAAATTGCAACAAATTTGTTGGATGCCGGTCCACGGTGGTCCACTCAGCTGCGTCGCGACCTGTAATTCGTTCTCCACAGGTTGCTCACTCTAGGAAGACTGCAATCCGTGCCCGGCTGGCATGTCGACTCAAAGGTATGAAAGACAGTATAATAACTAACACCCGACTGTCGTCCGCTAACGTCAACCATCACCGAGCCGAGCCGACAACGTTCGCAACGAACAACTACCCAGGCCTGAGTCAGACTTGGACTCTTGCCAAGGTTGGAAAGACGAGATCGGGTGCTTGATGTACCAGTAGTGTGACATTAGTCACCGAGAAAGCCTGTAAGATGATTGACAATGAACGATACAAAAGTTTCGGTGTTCAAGTTGAAGGTGGCTTGCACTGATCACCTCATACGTCGTGAACAATACACGAAGAAACCGTCAAACCACGCCATTATGCCTCTTGAAGATGCGAGCAT
The DNA here is from genome assembly GCA_038093075.1 of Boletus patriciae. NCBI lineage: Eukaryota > Fungi > Basidiomycota > Agaricomycetes > Boletales > Boletaceae > Boletus > Boletus patriciae. Next base: position 1,722 of record JBBPRK010000844.1, read on the forward strand.
GGACGATTACATTCGCCTTTCCACGGTATGGGTGGCCATACATCTCCAACGCGTGGTCCAGTAAAAGTAGGGCATATTCATCGCACTATATACGGTACTGAGAGTATTTACTATTTACACGACACGCGGGCAGATCGAAAGGGCCACACATACAGTATCACATACCGTCCATCCACACGAAAGCCTGGTAAAGTACATACTTGCAAAAGTAAACCCCCGTCCTCTCGCTCCCGCAGGTCCTTTCTTGCCCTTGGATAACAACGCGATGGACAGGGCGAAGCACTAACCGCCGAAAGAGGAGCCGTGAGCCTTCATGGCCCTTGCTATCCATGCTGCCCGTGAGACCCCGACCCCGTCGGTCCATCCTGGTTGACAATCCCAGACACGTTCGAAAGGTACGCCCCCCAGTCGTTTACCCTAACCAGATCGTCCCGTCGATCAACTTCACAAGAAATCAACGTCAAAAAAACAACGCACCCGAAGCCAGCAGGCGCAGACGACCACATTGCAATCGTGTCCGGGTCTACGTCCAACATCCCATTCGTCTGCATCATCGATGATTCGACGCCGCTAGCCAGAGAAGCGTCCATGAACGCATGAAAATCGTTCGCGGATCCTTGGCTTCCACTGCCATGACCGGTCACGTTGTGCGTTTGTTCCTCAAACGGATTCAATATCTGGTCCAAATAGAGGTTGTCGATCGAGTACGCGTCCCCATGTGCAAAGTCGTGCCCAGTCATCGGCGCTGGCGCCGGGTTGGTAGGTTGCTGTGTCCCGCTGTACGACGACGAGGGCCACATGTTCGATAAATCCATGGACCTAGAAGACGCCGAGGCAGGAGTAGTCATGGGGAAATTCGCCTGTCCATGTACGGGGAGCCGCCCTAAATCGTTGCTATAGACCGGGAGATTGTATGGCTGTGGGGGTTGTGATGGTGGGGATTGCTGCGGGCGAGATTGCTGTGACTGTGAATGGGAGCGGGTCTCGAGCGCGATCCGACGTGTTCCGGCGATTGTCCTAGGACACTCCTTTGGGGTTGGCAGGGGCCGCGAAACCAGTGTGGGACTGTCGGGATCCCTTTCCCGTTTCGTCCCTCCTGGAGGGCTAGGTTGAGGCAGAGGGAGATCTCCCATAGAAGCGAGCTCGCAAAGAATGTCCCTAGGAAGGGCGGGTTGGATATGTGTCATAAAACGGTACCATTGATAATCACGAACCAGAGTCTCCCTGTGGTATGCCACCTATGGAAATGTCAGTGAATGGCGTTTGACAAAGGTATCCTCTAACAAAACACGCACCGACCCTCCAAAGACTTCAGAAGTCCCATACACTTGTGTACGTCAGCCATTTCCTTCAGTGGATCCGTTGAAAGTCCAGACTTCTTCCCTCCCCAAATATTTAGCAAAAGCACAATTCCGGCAGTAAAGGCGTGCAGCTGTCGAACGGGCTCAGCAACCTCACAAAGGCACGAAATCGCATCATACTTGTAGAAAAGGCGTATATCCGTATCCGTTTGCACGTCTCCTGTATATATCGATCACATGGCTACACGAGCGTGCAGCATTAGTGCAGATGGCAAGGGAAGGAAAGGAAAGAGGGGAGGGTTTGCGGGGAGAGGGTATGAACGGCCGGTGGATAGATATTTGAACGTAGTAGTAATTTGCGTACAGCGCAGTCGACTGCATGAAAAAGACGGAGTTTGCCCGAGTAGGGTCCCAGCGTACTGCGCGCCATGTTAGACAACGAAGTGACTAGCATGATCATCGCTCACGGTGATCAGGCACCTCATCGATCCATTTGTTCAGAGAAGAATCAAGTTCCGCTACAATATGTTGTTCCCACCGTTGGCCAACGAATCCCAAAAGCATTTTCGACTTGTTGATGGAGTACTACGCGATATTGTCAGCATATGAAAAACGTGCTACAGAAAAAGACCGACAATTGTTCTATGAGCAAACGCAAGTATGTTGGTAAGTTTGAGGAAGCTGATAAAGAAGGAGATTGTTGAGGGTTTATCGGGGGGCTGTTTGAATGCTTGTTGTGGATCAGGGTGTTCCCAGTACTCGTCATCGCAGTCGATAGGAAAATCGACGTCAAAACTGCAGGACATCAATCAAGGGACCACAAAGGGTAAAGATCAACTTACTCCTCATCTTGGGTAGCACATGGGCGACCCAACGACGAGCTGAGCTGACGGTCCATCATAACAAGCACCCTACAGTGCGACACGAGACCCTAGTAAGAGGACGCCCTGGGAAGAACCTAACAGGCTTACCAAAACGCCCTTTTCCACAATTCACCTTCTAGAGAGGGCTTTTCGTTGTACGATTTGCGCCGGTGAGCACCAACATCCTGTGCAAGCCGAATACCTATCCCAAGAATCGTCCAGCACGCTTGGGGGGCTGACGTCCCATGCAAGAATAAAACAGCCAACTGTAACTGTGAAGCCTAACGAAGCCAGACAACGAAAACGACACCTACTACATAGGTCTGCAAGTCCTCCAAACTGGGAGATCCGAGTAAAGTTCTTCTCACCATTTGCACTTGCTGGAAGTATCTCCATCCCGCCGAGAGTTCCGCCATCTCACCTTTAACGCCATCCAGAAGAACCCGAGGATCGTCCGAGTAACGCGAAGCAGCTGCACAAACTAGAAGGTAGGCGGTACCAAAAGCCGGGTCTCGTATATGGACACCCTGTGCAATCTTGCGCTCGAAGCTAGGGCGGTGCAAGAGTGGTACCAAAGGGTTCAAGTTGACGAAATAAAGGTCTACCAATTTCATGCCCAATTCTTGGTCAGGGAAGGTGTATTTGGGCTCCTCGATGTATCCGGACGCACGTTCCCACTTGAGACAGTGATCAAAATGTACGCATTGCGATCGAGATCATTGATCTTACCGGATAACACTCGGGCTCCAATCGGCGGAACCGTAGTTCTTCAGATCCCGTAATTTCCTTCTTCAAATCCATCGCCTTCTGTACGAGCATCACGCCGCTTGACTTGCCGAAGAATCGGGTGCTCCAGCCATTCAAGTCGATCGTCTTGAGACTCTCGGAGAGTCGTAGTGTGATATCTTCGTCGTCACTCGGTGCGAGATCTTCTAGGGGAGCATTTGCGCTGCTATAAGCGGGGGATGTGGCGTTCATGGCATGCGCAGAAGTGGAAGCACTCGCGTTGCCTTTCCCCCAGGTTTCCCGATCTATTCGGCCACCACCCACCTCTTGTGAGATATCGGCATCAGGACAGACCTTCCATGCGGAGAAGACGTTTACACATGGTACTATGCCAAACCGTCTCGAAGGAAGCCTACCTTTTTGAGAAGCTTTTCCATTTTCTCTAGGCGATTCTCGAGACTCTCCACATATCTATGACATTGGGACGCGGATTAGCGAGTTCTCGAAGCTTGGTGGCGAAACGCACCCTTTGGGAGGACCACGTTTCTAGAAAGGGGTGGCATCAAACACGGGCGCCAAAAATGAAAGGGGACACACCTTTGCAGCCTCGACATACGTACACTCAAAGTTGTACGCGATACAATTGGAACACCGATTGCCCGGCATCTGACATCCATCACCTTTATATACCACATTAGACTTTCACGGAAGAGCGGCACCCGGAGCATAATGGTGCTTACATCGAACTAGCCAGGTACGGCAATACAACGAATCAATGAATTATAAGTGATCCTTCATCCCCATCGAACACCAGAGAACGAAACTAATACTGACTCTTCTTGCGACGACACGTATCACATGCCCGTTGGACCCGGCGCTTCTTGCTCTCTGGGAGGACGGTCGGCGAGTTCTCTACCTCGTTGTAATCTTCTTCCTCGGAAGACATTATTGAATGTGGATGTCCGCGGTCAGCGTAGTGTAGCACTGTCTCGGTAGGAGCCCCGGTAGTCTCAAGTGGCACGAGGGAGGTGTGTTGGGTACACAGATCTGAGTGCGGGTTTTACTAGGTTGGTCAAGCCCAATGCAAATGCAAATACACACAGCCTCTATATATAAATCAGTGCAGCCGCCAGTGTTCGTAATGAGCCGGCACGAGTAATCATAAGGATCCCACACTGTAAGTACCCAAGGGGCCTCTGATCGTTCAAACATTCACGTGTCACTGGACGCCATCGAGCGCAGCGGCGGTTCCAACGGAGTCACTCTCATCGTAAGATCTATCCTACTCGCCCACGCCGGCCTATCAAACCCTATTATCTAGGACATTGGCTCAGCATAAAAAAGCTGGCCATGGGCAGAATCCCTCCCGCCAGCTTATCAAACCCTATAATCTAGGACATTGGCTCAGCATCAAAAAACTGGCCATGGGCAGAATTCCCCATCGGACGGTACCCTGAGCGGGCGTCGAGGCGATTATTGTCATTTCACCTCCGATGTTAAAAATAGCAAGGCCCTCTGGGCATGCGCTGGACCCGAGATTGATGGAGAGGCAGGTACCACTTTGAAGTATCCATGGTTTTACTATAGTAGATACACGAGTGGGAACGTTCTGACTAACCCCACGGGCGTACATTTTGGAATTCGCACGCATTCAAACCTCCGTCACCGATCCTGTCCAGGGAATAACAGCGCGCAGCCGCAATTATCGCTTGACGACTCCATTTGAGAGCCGTGATTGGATGACCAGCACAAAATAGAATCAAGTGCTAAAACCGAGTCGAGGAACGCAGCGGTCGTCTCCTCGGCTAAAATTTGCAGATTCGACACGTACAACCACAGCAACAGCATAAAAAAAAGGCAGTCCTCCCCCCAAAAAAAGAAGCGTACGATAGCCAGCGCACGATCCAGAGGCATAAAGGAACCTATAACAGCGAGACGTAGGGTACAATATGGTTAAAAACAGCATTCAAATCAAAAAGAACAGCCGACGAAAAAGTGATACCTCCATGGAGGGAAAGGAAGAGGAAAAGCTCAGAGACCATGTACCAAGTAAGAAGGCTATATACTACCGAGGGTTGACTACTGTTACATCGTAAATGGACAGTGGGAATATGTGGGGCTATTAAAAACATGTGACTGGATGCGGGGCGAGTGAGACGATAATACGGATACGAACATGTGCAACCAATGGTATGACGGAGGGGGACCAAACCAACTCACCAACCCGAATGCCAGAGGCGCTGTCACTGGTGGTGCACACGTGTATGTTAGAGTAAGGAAAACAGCAACAGCAGGTGTCAATGAAAAACAACGAGGTATGAAACCAACAAGCAAGAGAAGAGCATGTTCCGCACAATGGGTGACGTCCGAAAACGGGGTGAATCAACAACAGAAGAGCGCAAGATGACCAGATAATTAGAAGATCCGATGTGGTGGTCCAGAAACAAATCGAAACGAAGAATCTACCACCCCGAATAGTGGTAGTCGTCCGCCCAACTTCGGTTCCGGGCCATGGCGCGACGCCTTCGTTCTTCCCTGTCCTGGGCTTCCGCAGTTGTCGTTGACGTGTCCCTGATGCCATCGCTACTAGTCGAAGTCAGTGGCCGCAGACCACTCGACCCTTGGCTTCTCCGCGCGACGAGAGCAGGATTGTTGTTACTGCTAACCTGACGCTCCCAGAGCAACTGTCGGCGCATACTCTCCGACAGTTCAGTCTTGAGCATCCGTCGGCGAGTAGTCCTGGGCGTCATGGGCGGCGCAGCTGCAGGAAGATTATACGGATGACCGACTGGGATAGGTGTGGTGGTCGAGCTCAATAGGCTCGGTCCCACCTCCATAGCAACAGGCTGGATAAGATGAGACGCCGTGCCCTGCTCCGAACTCCGGCGTGACGCAAGTGCCTGCAACTTCTGCTGAGCAACACTCTGCGACATCTGAATTTTGTCATCCGCATCGTCACCACTGTCGTCTTCCATCTCCTGCTCCTTGGGTGGTCCCTTGGGGCGATAACCATTCTTCTCGCTCTCTCGCTTCACAGCAGACGACGACGGCGGTTTCGAACTGCTGATAGCATTGACCCGTGCCGCCATCGGGAGCGCTGCTGCACTCTTACTCGTGGACAATCGCGGAGGAGCATACGCGCTGCTACTCCTTTGCGGTACGGGTTGCCGCGGTGGCTGCTGATACTGCAGTGAGATATCAGCTGACGACCGAGTTATCCGATACGGATGGTTCGGTGGGAAGATCGCAGGGTTGGGGTTCATCAGCTGTGACAAAAGCCCCGATTGCGTGCGATTGAGATTCGAGTACGAACGCTTGGGAACTTTGGCAAACAGCTCGCGCTGACGCTGAGCTTCCAATGCGGCTTCGTGTAATCGGGTCTCCTCTGCCTCGCGTGCCTTGTCCTCTGTGTCCATCTCCTCAGAGGCCCACTCTTCAGAGTCTTCCCCATCCGTTGTCTCGTATTCCTCTGACGATGAGTTGTCGACAACGATCGTCTTCCGTGATTGGGCATTGCCATTTGTACTGCCGTTCACGTTCCCCGTCGTGTTCGCTTTCAGATTGCCATTGGCATTCGCGTTGCCATTCAGCGCAATGTTGCCGGCAGCGAGGTGACCACTGAATCCTTTGGGAATGACAGGGGGGTGCGCCTGCGGAGGAGAGACCTTTGACGGTTGAACTGCAGTGAGCCCATTAACCATGGAGGGAGACTTTGCATGGCCCTTGCAGGTCGAACCATTTGCCGACCTCGACCCGTTCGAGGATCCCGAGCCAATGTTAAACATAGCACCCCTCTTTTCCGCACGCTCTGGTTGGGAATGCTGTTGCTGTGCAGACAACCTCCTGACCATCGACGGCGCAACGTGTTTTGCCGAATGTGACCGTTTCACTGGGGGGCGCTTCCCAACTTCCTTTCCCCGTTTCGGCTTATTTTGGCGACCATGCGCAGCATGTCTCCCAGCCCCTGTCGCAGCGGTCGTCGATCGTCGATCGTCCTCTTCCTCTTCCTCCTGCTCCTCTTCCTCGTGATCATCCTTGTTATCATCATCCACATCAGTCGAGGGACTCTTCATCTGGCTTGACGTAGCGCTACTCGTTGCGAACAAGTCAGACGGCGACTTTCCGCTCGCGGTCGAGGCGTCTCCCCTTTCAGATGAGGCATCCTCGGGTGATTGTTGGAGGAAGAATCGACGATCTGGCTGCCGTGCTAGCGACCCGGCATCGGCTATGCGGGCCGGGGTATGGGCATGCGATAGTGACGATTCCACGGGGATCAGTGAACGAGGTGGATGTGATTGCTGTTGTGCGCGTGCTTCCGCAGAGGAAACTGTCGACCGAAGCGCGGGCGGGGGCAAAGGTGGTAAAAGAAACGTGGATGGAGGCTGTGGAGCACCTGGTTTATCATCATGTAATATTGGTGTCGTTGGCGGGGTTGGATGCGGGGTCGGATTGACAACTACGACGCGGGGAAATGGTGGCTCCGCAAATGTTGGCAGTTGGACGAGCGGTACGCTACGATCACAAGGCCGAGATGGTTGCACTGTTGGCGGAGGCGTTGACAATACCGCCACCGTGGTGGCGGCTGGGATCGACTTGCGTCGGGGGATCAAAGGTTGGTTCGGTAACATGTCAACAATCAGTCGGCCGACACGAGGTGCCGACCTGCCGCGGGTAAAGGAATTGAGAGGAACAGTCGACCCTGGAGAGTGTGGATGTATTCGCGAGCGTTCCGGCGTTGACGGGGGAACCATGGTGGCCATCGGGGGTGGCAACGGTGATGGCGATGCCTGATCAGAAGGTGACGGTAGCCCGGATGAAATGACTACAAGAAAGGCAAAAGGCAGGGAATGAGTGATGTCCAAATGGAGCTGCACTAGGCAGTTTTAGGGAAGAGGCGCTCACCCTGGAGTCCGGGTGAGACCTTCTCGTTGGCATGGGCGGGGAAGTACGAGGAGCGGAATCGCTCGTCTTTCGGATGAGGTGTGGCCGATTCCGGGGTCGGGGGCTGGTAGGAGACCTGTGCCTGAATAAGTTCGCGATACCACAACCGCCAAGAGATGTTCTCTAAACGGCGGCCATCTTGAACAGACTCTTTACACTTTGTGAAGACTGATAAAAGAAGCAAGTCAGAGATGGAGTGTATGAGCGCATTGCCATCGAACAATTCACCTGTCCAGAGACCGTAGAGCGCGTCCTGGCCTTGGAGATCCCGGACAGCCTCTGTGGTGACGGAGAGAATGGGGACGGGAAAGGTGGCCAACATGGGTTGCCAGAAAGGAGGGAGCGGCGGGGAACTACCACGATAAATGAGACGGATATATAACCAGTCCTTTCGAAGCGGAAGAAGATGAGCCAAAAAGTGGAAGTGCTAGAAGGATTTCACGGGCAGAATCCGTTGAAACAATCACGGTTCCTTGATGATGCAACCGAGGAGAGCGGGTGATCCGTGCGCGACGGGGGCCGTGGTCAGACTTGTCGTCGCTGGCGATGGTGGGAGGGGCGACGGAGGCCGTGTGCGTCGTGGTGAGAGAAGGAGAGACAGCCTTGTGAAGCCGTCGAGCAGCTGGCGTCCACTTACAAATTACTCCCGTGGAGGCACCAAAGCAGCTAAATAGCTCGGCCCGACACGCTAACCTTTTAGCACCAATTAATTATCATTTCTTTTGTTTCTTTTTTCTCCACTTTTTCGGACAATTGGATTTCCAATCCGTGGTCGGTGTGCTTTGCTGGCTGCTCTCGCCTCCATTGTAGACATGCGGTCTGTCATGTGAATCCCCCAGCATTGTTGGCTGGGTCACTGGGCACACTCCACTTTCATATTCCACCCCACCTCTCTTTGGCTGGGCATTTCATCGTAACGTAATGTCCGCCCCTGCTGTCCACACCGTACTACTGCCGTTCACGGATCTCTCTTGCACCACGCTGACCCAGTAGCTCCGACTCCTCCCGTCCTATCACAGATTGTCTTGATCGATGATCGATAACTCCGGCCACATGCGTGGACAATGGCAACCTGTTTTTCCTTGTGGATGCTATATTTTACCCGGCCCACTATATTAGATTACTGTCAGCATCTGTAACGTAGTAAATCTTGGTCTAAGGAACCCTCGGAGCATATCGTGAGACAGAATATAATCGCTGAAAACTGCAGCAAAGCTTAGCGCTTGGCAATGGTGGTTGACAAGGCAGTCGACATTGAGATTTGAAACTGCAAGACACGACTGAAACTTATTGGTCCTCATCCGATCAGGTGAGCTCACCAACAATGCTGCGCAGCTCGTTGGTACACCAGTGGACGAACGGAGTGACACATCTACACATTAATGCAGGCTTACAAAAATTCGGATCGAATGCGGCGAGCCGACCCCGCTTTTTGACTCGGGGGAATTTTGGCGTGGGGAAACCCGAGATCACGGATGGCTGCGGATCTGAGGTGCGACCGCCTCTTCTGAGCCTTCATGTTTCGTCGGACGACTCTTCACAAAATCGAAGTGTGGGGTAACACTGGTACGGTTTGCATCGCCCCGACAAGGAGCCGATCGGGGGGCGGAGCCTAGCGTACGGGTAGGTCATAGTGCCTCGACCGAGCACAACGTGGGTTCGAGACTACACGTTCCTTTCTCCATATGATACTTGAGACCATTTGCGTTCAGGTACGACCACACTCCCACGTGTCACTTGTCACTGGATGGGCTAGCGAGCCAATCAACGCACATACTTTTGTACAGCCCGGGCGCTAGACAGCAAGATGACATTACGGTAAGCATTCTGACGAAATCACCACCCCCATTCCCCACGCCACGACTCACCAGACATTTATGTGATTTGTCCCGCCATTTTGACACCCCATGTGCACGAGGCCGCTTCTTCCCCATTCGTGGGGACGCGGACCAATGGGATCGATCATGGCTGGCCTGGGCCTCGGTGCTAAAGTCCATCTCTGCCATAAACGGGGATGGGGGCAAGCAAAGCTGCTCTGTCGTGCGGTCCACAGGAGGCGCCTGCATGGTGCCCTGAGTCTCGATGGAGATCCCTGTCCAGCGATCCGCAAAGACAGGCTTTGCAAAGGGCATCACAGAACGACAGGGGGAAGGCGAATCAAGATTGGAACCCGGGTCCGGGAACTAGGGTAGACATGGTTGCCGTCCGGGCCAATCACGACAACGCGTGCTTCTTCGAAGTGATCGACGAGCTCGTGTAGGTCTGCGAGGGACTGGCCACAACATGTAAAATTGGAGCACTGTGCCATGTGTTGCAGACGTCAAATTTCGGGTTTCAAAAGACAGTGCAGGGAGGAAACAAACGCACAACATTACGTTCAAAATACGGTGTACAGTGAGCATGCCAATCCATCACGTTGCTAGGTGATGATGGGCGCAAGACAGCCTGCACCCCGGAAAAGCCAGACAGGGGAGGGCTGCAACTTGAAACGTACCACATACGCGCTCAGACTCAGGTTTCAGCTCCAGCATAGCCCGAGGAAAAATACACATACTCTAGAATATTGTTATGGCAGTCCATGTCAAGCTTGTTCGTACACGTTAGGGGGGACTGTGGTCGCCTCGGAGTGTCACAATGTGGGGGTGAAATGCAGACGTGATCGTCAACAGGTTCCGTACTAAAAGAGAAACGGACGGAACTCAAGGGTACCAATATACTTATAATATCGCCCTGAACTGGGTCCGCGAAGCGGATAGGAGATCCGGTTACAATGCAGAAGTGAAGTGATGGCCGACACTGATCATCGATCATCGAAAGGATTCATGAATCGGTGGAGGCTCTGCGATTCTATGGTGGTCAGATGGCAGCCCAAATGTCCCGACGTCGGACGAAGACAGGGTCACCCCTCAAAAGAGGTATATAGGTTAAAGCCTCTGCCGCGTCGAAGGATGAAGTCGGGAAGGGCCCGATATGAGTTATTGATAATTTGAATGAAAACGACAGATTGTGATTAGACTACGTGCTGTCATTCGCTGTGTCTTCCTGAAACTGTCGTCAAGTGTGAAGCGGGTGAGGGCCTCGGAGATGGAGAGCCAGATGCGAATTAGCCCTGAACTTGTAGCCATATGGAATAGTACAGCTCTCGAGGGAGCCTGGAAGGCCAACCTAGGGAAATAAGGATCCACCGGAAATCATTCCACGTAGAGAATGCAGTCTAAGAGGAACTTGGAGTCGGAAGCTTGAAGCCTTGGCCTGGGTCGGATCCAGCAGAGCTATGCCTCAAGATCCTAGTGAGTCGACTTGGCCGGGAGAGTGGCATAACCCCGGTGAGTTTGCGTGTGTGGCAATGAGGACCAATTCCACGCGGCGGGCCATTGTAAAACTCCCCACTGTCTAGCGGCGGTCGCTTCAAGTGCTCTTGCCACTCGTCAGAGGGTTTACGCGAAAACCGCGGGTCTGCGTACATGCGGGAGTGGCGCAAAAATGTTTCATCGGCGGAACAGTTTTGCTCTTGCGAGTTGGACGGCAGTAACGTCACGAGGCTGGGCGAGTGCTCTATTAATATTTGCGTAGTAGGACCGCCAGACGTTTGGATTGCAGAGTCGGAAACGCTCTGGAGACCGCCTTCAGCGGGGTCCCAAGTGTCCTAAAACGTCCCGTCACGAGACTCTTGCACTTGAAATGTGACGACGACCCCGGGCCCTGGCAGACAGACAGAAGTCGCACAGTATGAATATGGTGCCAGTGTGGGTGGAGGCTTTGAGATGTGGCAGCCGCCAGTGCCGCCTCTAGCCTCCAGAGTAACGATGTACAGTTGGCTCGAGTCATTTGTTGGTAGACTTGCAATGAGATCCACCAAGGTAAGCCTTCCCTCGGGTTCCCTGGAACACTTACAACCCGCATATAGGTTGGCAACGTTGAAGCCACGCGTCAAATCGGCATCGTTAATGTCATTCCCGGCACTGTGTAACATTATCTATCGTACATGGGCCATAGCACTCCGGTTCAACCTCGAAACCCCAAGATGTTGGAGGAATAATCATCGTTAAAGTGGGGTGGCTTCAATGCTGCGCATCTGCATATCGACTGGTGCATGCCTCCCCATGATGCAGGCCTCATGGTACTTGGTGGGCGCCGAAGAACTGATCCTACTTCTCTGATCCATGCACGTTGCTCATTTCCGCTCTCGCCTACTCTTATCCTGGCCAGGACTTGGTGACCACGTATAGGGAAACACGATGCAGTTTCCCATGAAACCGTGGCGTGAGCGCCTAAACCCCTAGTTGAGCGCCTAGATTGCTAACAAAATCTAGAGGTACCAGGACAATCAGCACATCGGGAAACCTGGAGGAGATATCTGCGTTCCCCTTTTCATTCATCCGTTGCATACAGGGTCTTTTCGGACGGAAATCGGAAACCAGGCCCCTATGGAAGATCGTGAAGGAACGCAAGGGCGCAGCAAGAAGCAGATACGAATGAGCTACCTCGTGTTCGAGCCACTGGATTTCACACAAACACCCTTCGTCCCTTCTTTGGTGCATTGCTCAACGCCCTCGCCCCAGCATAACCAATAATGTGCGTCTATCACAAAGACCTCATGGCACGTACTGGATTACATATGTATTCGGTATGTTCTACATGCTCCCTCCTCATGTTCATTGGATCCCCCCTCTTTATGCTGCCTGTGTGGTCTTCGTTCAGTCTTCGTAGCTCGCAGTATTTCCTCACTCGTGATTCCCTTGGTCGTGGATCGAACAACCGAGGTGCGCTTTCATTCCTAAATGTTCCAGACTCACGCTCACAGCAGTACCAGCTTACCCAATGTCGTTTTAGCCCATGCATAACCGTTCTGCCGAGATAACCAACTCGCTCATCTTTGGCTGGTACATTCCGATGTGGTTGTTGATGGGGACTATTCCTGGTGTGTATCTCCAACTGTCAATTCACGGGTAGCTCCTCTTATCACTCATGGAACACTCGAATCAGCTACCCTCCTCGGATTCAACATGTTTCCTAGCGTTCCTGCGCCGCGCGAGGATCACATCCGAGCTCTGATCGAGGCTAATCGGCAGCTCTGGGAGGATCTGGTAAATCACCCCTTCCCTCGCCAAATGGCCAGAGGAACAGCGCCTCTGAATGGCTTTCGACACTACATGATCGTAAGTCGGTCCATACCAATTTTCCCTCGCTCGTCTCAACCCGAGCCACAGCAAGACGCGACATACCTGGAGTATTACGCTCGAGTGAGAATGCAGTCTATTGCAAGTTCGAAATCCAAGGCGTCCTTGAAGGACATTGAGAACTTTGAGGGGAAAATGCCTAAAAGTCTTCAGTATGCGAAAAGTATGCGGAATGTCTGCGAGAAACAGCTGGGAGTTCCACAAGACGTCGTTGCGGGTGAACCGGAGTCGCAACAACTCAAAAATTCTGTCGCACTCTATGAACGCGTCGCTCGAGAAGGCGATTGGCTTGAGTGCGTCCCATTGAGAATTTCGGCCCTCAGGCTTGGTCGACTAACAAGTGCCGCTCTCTTCAAAGCATGCACATCGTTCTTCTGCCATGTATCATGGTGAACAGCAGGATTGCTTGCATAAATAAATGACGCTAACGTCCTCCAGGGATACTACACCATTGCTAGCAAGTTGTTGGTCGACCCGGCAACAATCAGAAGTATATTCTCTCCTTTCTATCCGAGTCGAGTAAGCTAGATGGCATCTTCCAGACACCCTATACTATACGCTGTGGATTCAAGAGAATGCAAACGGGGGAACCTTCGAACGCTACAAGGGTATGGACTCACCACGAGTATACTCTACTTGATGAAAACCTTTTTTAAGAACTCATCGCCGACCATATCAACAAGCTCCCCGCCAGCGAGAAGTCTGAGAAATGGAAATATTGGATCGATATCTTCGGTAAAGCATGCCAAACCGAGAAAGCTTTCCTCGACCTTGCATACGAAGACCTCAAGTACGACGTCATCAGCGATGGTCGGTACAAGATTCGCAGCTATGGCAACGACGGCCTCTACCTCGTTCCGGGTGACGGTGGCAAAGTCATGGCGCTGCAAGACGACCCCGGTGAAAACTGGACGGTTCGTGATTCGACTACGATCTGCATGCCGGCGACCAAGCTAACGCGACCGACAGTGGGAACTGACGAATGCTAGGGATGGTTATGTAATCAGGAACGTCGCAAGCGGAGACTTGCTCGGCGTGTCTGTCACAGAACAATTCCCGCCATACTACGAGGTCAATAGCAAGGGCGAAGGGTACAAGTCATGGTCACTCAACCCTATTTCTTTCCCCGGAAAACGGATGTACCAGTAAGCCGGGTTCCACCCGTTCGCGCCGCACTTGATAGATCGTTTTGATAGATTGTTCGTTTCATCCAAGTTGCAGTTTACGCTTGATGTGGATATGAGTGAGAACAGCTCCAAGGTACGAGTAGCAGGACGACTTTGTGTCCTTTTTCAGTGGTTGAAGTCATTCATTACAGGTATTCGTGACGAACGGTTACACAGGTTCTAGTCAGTTGTGGCTACTGGAACCCGTATACTAGCTTGAGGGATTGAGGTTCGGTTGCTGGAGAGCTCTGGTTGGTTGTAACGGTTGCAGTAGTATCTATATAACACGCTCATACCTGGGTGGAACATCGTGCGCCTTTCATGACTGACTGCTGATTGAAGGTACAAAACAACTGGAGGAGACTGGATTGTGGATCGGAACAGGATCGGAAAGCGAAAGAAAACCGTTGGCATGATGCATCAACTCCACGGAACCCCGCACGGTCAAGCACTGACATGGGAAAAGAACCAGTAGTACGTCATCGATGTCATCGCAAGGTCCAGGACAAGCAAAGGTACTGGCATGTGATGCGGACGTTCGTCGATTATACAGTTTGCCGTTAGACAACTTCAACTGGAGTGCACTGAAAGTCCTACAGCAAAGGACGCTGCCGGTGGTTGTTCACATACTGGCACGTCCACGTTCCGGTACAAAAGTTTCACCAAGTTCCACTTGAATGATTCATCGGAACCAAGCGGAGAATACCGCAGATGAAGACCTCCGAGTCCTTCCACTTTTAAGTCCTCCACTCAAATTCCAGCGTCTTGCCGCGTCATAAATGCCATTAGCTTAATCACATCGACAGGTTCAACGACATGTTTCGCCGGTGCGAACTAACCACAAATGGCTGTGTGACTCCACCCTCATGCCACAGGATTGCTTGTCCTTTCGTAACGAGGCTCCACATCGACTCCTGGGGACGTTGATTCGGTATTTCCCATCAATCTGGCTCCCTCCGGACTTCCTGGAGCTCGTGAATATGATCACCGTTTTAACCCTCCTTTCCGTGATGATGGCCACCAGACCCTGTAGCGCCTACGCTGACCCGTTTCTTTCAAGTTCGCTTCCGTGGGGCGGTGCTATCCGGGATTAGAAGCCTCGTGCCGCCACTTCTACTGAATTCGAATTCGGATTCCGATTGGCGCTTTGTCCAACAACCAGCTTGCCGATCAGTGCATGGGCATGGGGTTTATATCAATCCCAATCCATCCTTCCAATGTGCCGCGAACAAGTCCCTTTTGCACTACACCATGTTCTTCGAACAGCGTAAACTCGTGGTCAAGTTGATCGCTTATGCATTGCCGGATGGTTCAGCAAGCTACTGGTGGGCGG
>JBBPRK010000845.1:0-17209 GCA_038093075.1 Boletus patriciae
CCAGGGCCAAACATGTTTTTGACCAAGCAATCAACTCAACCTCCTTAGATAAGTGATCAACGACCATCAAGATCTAGTTGTAGCCATGGGAAAGGGGTTAGGTCATAAAGCAGGCGTGCAACATGTGCACAATCTTTTATGAACCTTTGATAGAAGTTTGCCAGTCCTAGAAAACTTCTGACTCCTTTCACGTTCTTTGGCTCTGGCCAATCTGAGATTGCTTTGACCTTTGTTTGGTCCATGGAGATTCCCTCATGTTTGACTATCATTCTGAGGAAGTCAACTTCAGTGGCTTGGAATGTGCATTTTTCTGGTTTGACAAATAAGTCATTTTCTTTCAAGTGGCGTAGAACCTTGAGGACAATTTGATCGTGCTCAGCTTGGTTATCTGTTTTTGTGAAGATCATTAGGTCATCAATGTAAACCACAACCATGTTGTCAATATTGTCAAAGATTTCATTCATCATCGCTTGGAATGTGGCAGGTGAGTTGCATAGTCTGAAATACATGACTAATGGTTCAAATGCTCCATGGAAGCAGACAAATGCAGCTTTCCATTCATCGCCTTCTTTGATTCGGACATTGTTGTACCCCCATCTTAGATCCATTTTTGTAAATAGCTTAGACCCTTGGAGTTTATCCACTAGTTGCCCTATCAGTGGCAAAGGGTAATTGTTTTTGACAGTGAATTTGTTGAGGTATTGGTAATTCTATACCATACACTTCTTGCTGTCCTTTTTAGGCATAAGGAAGACTGGGGAGGTTTGGGGGGATTTAGAAGGCCTTATGTAACCCTTCTTTAGCTGGTCATCAAGGAACACAGTGACCTTTTCTTGTTCTTGCAGAGATAGAGGTATGATTCTGCCCTTCTTGGGTTTAAACATGTCCTTGAGATCTATAGTATGGTCCCATGGTTTCCGAAGCAGCATTCACTTGGATTCCTATTTTCAGAATACTTTAAGGAATTCATGATATTCTTCCAGGACTAGTTCCTCAGGGGTTTTTTCTATAGGTGTCTGAGATTCCTGTTGTGCTTCCAGTGCATGTATTGTTCCATGGATGTGATATTGGTTATCATATTCCTCTTCTTCCACCTCTTGGATGAAGGCAGACTTGTCTTGCAGCATGTGACAGTGTCATGGGCAATGTGTCATCTTGACCATGCTGACCAATCAATTTCCAGGTTGTGGCATTGCAACCACGAGAAGCCCAAAATAAAAGGGTTCTTTCCCAGATCAGTCACTTCTGCTGTGACTTTCTCAGGACGTCCCTGGAATTCTACGACCAGCTCTGCAGAGTGTGTAATGCTTCTAGCAGAGTTATGTGTTCCATCCATGTTGTACACAGGAATGGGGTTTCATAAAGGAATGAGTGGGACCTTATGTATTTCGGCCCATGTTTTATTGGTAAAGATTGTGTTGGCACCTGAATCCAGGAGTGCATCTGTCTGAGTGAAGTTTTGCTGCTGTGTGAACAGCGCTATCTGAATAGATAGATTGATTTCTTGTGCAGGTCTTATGTGTCGCACATAAGTGTCATCTGGAATTTCTGAACTATTTTTGTTTTTTGTAGAGGAATTAAGCACAGGTTTAATGCCCCTGCTGAGCCCACTAGGGGACCCCTCTGATGGTGAATTGGAAATGAAATTTGTTACCATGGAGTCCTTGCCGTCAACAATTTCTTCCACAGTAAGGTTTTCATCTCAATTTTGCCCCTTCATACACTCAAACACATGTGTTGGAGCTAAGCTTTTCCTGCCGACTTGGCAGTGAGAGTTTCATAATCTTTGAACCAGGCATGAGCTTCATCCGGTGACATTCCTTTTATGAATGAGGTCCAATCTCAACCTTTTCCCTTGTTGTACTTGTTGGTACTTTTATCCTCATCCCAGGAGGTAGCAGGCTTGTCTTCAGTCTCAGTGGTGCACACCTGGTGGCTATTGCCCTTGCCCTTGCCCCTCTTGGAGCAGGCCTTTTGGTGACCATCTCCGAAGAAGTGACACTTGGGACACTGAAGTTTAGGTTTCAGGCAGTCTTTGCTGAAATGCCCTTCTTGTTGACAGTTAAAACATTTATTTTTGCTGCCTGTCTTTACAGCATTGATGTCCATGGCATTAGGGTCCCTTGTCTTGGCCCATTCCACCATTCCTTTCTGTATGAATTTGAGAAGCTGTTTATGGCCTCCTGCTTGTTGAAGCTCTGCCTTAAAAAGGTCCAGATCTGTATATCTTCCTTTTTTGAGGATCAAACAGGACACGATGGTGCAGTCCATGTTTGCTTCTAGCAGCTCAATGAGCCACACATCCTTGTAGTTGGCTAGGAGGGCGTAGTTTTTGAACTTTAGCACAAACACTTTCATAGGGTGGTGCTTCTGCTTGAGATCTCTGATTCAAGCACAGTTTTGGTCAACTTTGTTAGTCGACCAGAAGTGTTTCTCAACAAGCTTGGCAAATGCCAGCCACGTCCTTGGTCCTGTGCCTCTTAGGAGGGCATTAAGATGGCCACATGCGAAGTGTCCTGCCATGCCTCTGACCATGTGAGATAAGACAGCCGGGATTGCTTTATCTGTGGGTAGTGTGGTGGAGTTTTTCACTATCCAGCTGTGCACACGTGTCCACCATTCTTCAAATTTCTTCCCACAGGTTCCATTGAAGTTCCTGGGGTCCAAAAAGATCTTTGATAATCTGGGCTGCACTGGTGCAATCCCTGCTGGTCCTGCTGGAGCAGCTGCCGGCATAGCCAACAACTGCGCCCTCATTTGGTCAACCTGCACAGTAAGATTTAGTGCTAGCAGATGAGTGTTGTGCAAGTCTGTTTGTTGTGGCTCCATGAAGAGCCAGAGTTCTCCTGCTAAGTTTCCCCATTCACCGTCTGTCATTCCAGCAGCAGTGAGGGCAGGAGCGAGTCTGGTGGGTAGAGCAGTCATAATGAGATGAAAAGTATATTAAAACCTAAAGGAAATGCAAGGGGCAATGGAGGATTTATTTAGGACATAAAGTAACCCGACTGATCTGTTTTTCAGGGTGTGGATCTCCAAGGTTAGTGTGACAGATTGATTTCTGCAATAGTGGCTTCCTCTTTTGGACCCTTTGCTTCTTCTTCGGTACTTCCTCTGGTACCTGCTCTTCCTCTCTTTCTCTTTTAACTATTGCCTCTGGACGTGGAGACCAACCTTCCCTAGTTACAGTACACAAATACCTGATGTTGGGTTCTTCTTCCTGATCTGATGACCCACATGTGATGGCAGAGGATACTAAAGGGGTGGGATAACTGAGATCCACCAGTTCGATTCTATGTTGTTGGGGTCGAGGGATTGGTGTGTCTGGATGGCAGACTCTTGTGTAATCAGGGAAAGGAGCGAGGCGACAGGGTCAGTGGATCTGAGGGTGACTGCAATGGTCCAGAGAGGGTCTATCAAAAATCCCTGAAAGTCTTTTGGCAATATGTACAAGCTTGGCCTTAATTTCTCATGTAGTAACAAAAGGAATCTTGTGGCAGGTGAGGGAGTGTCAACTCCTTCTGGTACTGGCACAGGTGGCAGGCTACCAACCAGTGCATGCTCATGCTCAATAAGCTCTAGGCCTCTCTGGATCATAGGGAGGGCAGTACCTCCTGCTGCAATTGTTGCCACATAAGGGTGGCAAAGACTATCTTGGATGGGGCAGACCTTGTCAAGAGTGGGGAAAGGGTGGAGCAACCTGTGAAAGGAGATGGGCACTAGCAAATGTCAGAACGTGCTGTGCATTGCATGAGGACTTGACCATGAACTGACTCATGTTTGCACATCAATGAGGTGATTCAGTAGAGTAGAAAATAGCAGTTTGGTTCTAATGAAACAACCCAAAGGTAACAGCGTCAACTGGTGCTCTAGGGAATTGAAGAAGTCGGGGGACTGACTGAAGGCACTAGCAATCAGTTCAGGAGTGATCTCTCTGGCTGTTGTGGGGAAAAACCAAGAGAATCAAACTGGAGTTCTCTGGCTGGCACTTGTGACCTTTTATACTACCAGGTATGTATATGTGTGTCAGATCTAGCCAATGAGTCCCAACATAGCCTAAGTATATGGCAGCATGTGTTAGGGGCATGCATCAAGTATAGCCATGGAATGGAAGAATAACATGATGCAACTGCACAGCAGTGGCAAAATGGAAGAGGAGGTGAGGGGTGCATGAGGCATGGGTGTGAAATGAAAAGAGAAGCATAGGGACAGCATGGCTGTGATATGTTAATCTGATAAGATACAAAAGGGAAGGAAAAATGACTAAGTCTGTTAGAACAATGTTAGATGTACTGAGCTGCAACACCCTGTGCTGTTTTTAGCACTATTCCCGTTGCTCCACAGCTCCAGGTGCTCTGGCAACATCCTGAGAGTGCTTATAAAATGCAATACTGAGAGCAATGAACTCAGGCAATCTTTGCAGAGCTTCAAGCAAATGATGGGTTTGTCAAGATGTATGACAATGCTTTTTGTGGTAGTGCTTATCTTGATGCTGTTTGCGACCAGAAAATACTGCTGACCAATATGCTTCTCATGTTATTAATTGATGGAGTGCAAATCTATGAAAAGAAGGAATCTGACTGTTGGATATATGTACATATGGGTAATCCTCAACCTCTCTCCCAAGCACCAATACAAAAAGAAACATGTTTTCTGAGTGCGATCATTCCTAGTCCCAAGAAACCCCAGTTTATCGAGTCATTCCTATTCCCTGGATTCCACCACCCCCCAGCAGTCCAGCAAGAGGGGCTTTGCATCTGGAATGCTTGATGGTCATGTGAGTTTGTCTCTCGCCTATTCTTCTTTCTTGGCTGCATAGATGGCCCTGGGCTTACCTCACTATTGAACTCTGTCAGACACTCAGGAAAACATGGATGCTGCATGTTGTATCCTCTTACTGGTCATCATAAACCCGGCAGATCACAATATTATCCTATGCTACTCAAACCAAACAACTATGAGATCCCAAGATGTGACCATGATGACATTAATCCATACAATGTCTGATCTATCTCATCAGCTGAGTATGTGTGGCACCCATGCTATGTCCTTGAGTCTTTCATAAGGGCTGTATTTAAATTACCTCACCTGCAGACGGGTATTGTTGGGCCCAGCATCATACTAGGTCTTCAGCTGGATCATTCCAGAGTGTTTCTCATCTGAAATGATGCACCCCAGTGGTGCAAACATGGCATCTTTCTGGCATGACATTTTTCAGGATTCTATCAAGTGCTCTCCACAGTCGGACAACTGCCACATATGGCACTGGGTGGTTCTGAAAGACAGCAACACTTGGAAAACCCATGGACAGCTCATCGCCAATTGCAAGCCATACCTTCCTGGGTCATTCAATGTCACTCCTTGTGATCTGAGCCTTCATGCAACCACATGGTAGAAGTCAACTGGATGGACTGGATGGCTACAGTATATGGTGTTGCCCCAGCACTGTTGTATCACATTCTACCTGACAACATATGGCACAATTATTGCAAGTTTGTTGCTGCACTTCACATCATGAGTCAATATAGTATTTCTCCACAGTAACTTAAACACACCCATCAGCTCTTCACACAGTGGGAAAATGAATTCGAGCTGATCTTTTATCAGTGGTGCGTGGACTGCATCCACTTCATACATCCCTGTGTTCACCTTATTAATCATCTTGCTTCTGAGGCTACATGTGTCAGGTCACCCATCTGTTCCTCACAGTGGACAATGGAACGCACCATTGGCAATCTCAAACAAGAAATATGCCAACCCTCCAATCCATTCACCAACCTTGCACAGCAGGGTATCTGGAGGTGCCAGATGAATGCTCTCAAAGCCATGCTCCTAGAGCTTGATCCCCAAAGTTCCTCCATCCCACATGGTGCTACAGACCTCAGAAATAACTATGTTCTACTTCCAAAACATGATCGCTATCCTATGAAAGTTGGGATAGACAAACAACATGCCATCATAGCTTATCTTGGCCATCCAGCAGCACCAAAACTGTATCATTGGGCACAGCTTTGTTTACCAAATGGCCAGGTAGCATGCTCACAGTTTGCAGAGCTTGTCAAAGCACTAGAGAATGTCAGGTTGGCTTGGAATGTCAAGGTATTTTTTTACTGTTTTTTTTTATACTTTTTTTCTGACATTATTGGTGAAGATTGTACATGATGGCATTCAGCACATTGCTGAAGTACAATACTCCACACAGCTTCTTAACAGAGCTGCTGACAATGTCAGCAATAATTCTGACATCATCGACAACAACCTGGATCATGCACTGTTCACAAATGTTGCCCTTGTAACCTTATACTCCAACCCAGACCCTCATCTTCTTCAGGAATCAACTGGAATAGTCATCTCATGCACAAAACTAGGAGAACAGAGTCTCACAGTTGTACAAATCTCTACTATCCAAGCTGTTGTTGCAATGTTGACACAGGCTATCTGGCAATGAAGAAAACAGGTACTTTCTTGTGGAAAGAGTGGTATGGAGCTTGTGTGGTTTGGGGATGAGGATGATGAAGATGATAACACAGGGGAATAGGTATTACTAGGCATTATACAGACACATTATGAGCAGACATGGCCATGGTACAACCTAAACGGACACACTTCTGAACCTGCTCAAGTTGAAGAGCCTTTTTGGCGGTCTCACCAGGACCAGTGATTGGATGAGTGATCTACTCAGTTATACAAAGAGACCCAATGCAGGGTCCTTCTTCTGTATTGTCAGGGATATGGGCAACCTTGGCAAGAATACAACATTTGGCTGCTGTAACACTGTCATACTGATTAGATATAATTAAGTAGATATTAAAATTTGCTTACTGTGTGACTTCAGAGCCACCTGCTCTGTTTTTGGTCGGGTCAGTGCAAGTTTCAGCCTTGAAAGTCCCTTCTTTGACTCAAAAGGCAATGGTCTATGTTACCAAAATAATATTATCTAGGTATTTTTTCCAGCACACATGTGCTACTCACCCCTTTCCAGGAAAGTCAATATCAATTCAAAACAGTATGTTGCCCATTTGGAGTGGACACCACTGATCTTGAGATTGATTACTTCGCCAACAGGCCTGACAATACAAAGTGCCATTTGTTGATAGTGGTGGTAGCAACAGGATTTAGGTTTAAACCTACTCAGATTATGCTTTTGTATGTGGCTTGTATGTGGCTTGATTTTGCCACTTGAAAGCATGTATGTGTATCTATATCTTTGTACTGTACAACCATGCCCCTTTCTCCCAGTCCACTCAAGAGCTCACTTCACTTAACTCTCTTTGAAGATCAAGCCTCCATAATACCATCACAATTCCAGCCACCATTGCAATTCCAAGCATCATACTCCAACATTAGCAACAATGGCATTTTCCCAGAACATTGGGTCCCAAATTTCAATGTAAAGTAAATGATATCGCCATTACTGTGCAGAGTTTTCACATGCATATATTCATGTACAGCATTCACAACAGCAACATATTGAAGCACTTGAAGAAATGGTTATGAGATTACGAATTGAAAATGCAGCCATAGAAGCTGCTTGTTCTACCATAGAGTGAGTGTTAGCAAAATGTAAGCACACTGACATCTGTTCCCCATTAGAAAATCATATAATTCACTTCTTGCACAACTTCATCAATCCATAACATCAAACAATGCATCTGGAGCTATCGACATCATGTTGCAGACATCAGCAGGCAAGGCTAGCGCTTTCTTGAAGCCAGAAGCTCTTCTGTAGCTTAAGGCAAGTGACTACCCTGACATCTGTTTCTGGATGGAGAAGAAATGGAAAGAATCGGATGCTGGACAAGCCTCATCATCAAACCACTCATTTTTAGAGAATGTTAAAGGCCACCTACTTCCAGATACAAGAGCCGCCAACATTCTTTCAAATATGTGCAATCTATGGCATGAGTTCCATAAATGAAAGCACATTGACACGAGCATGATGTGGAAGTCTGTGCCCCTTGGTACCATGAAGACTTTTCGGTCCAAAATCATTGGTTCGTTCCCTGAGTTGAACCTATGTGAAGATGCTTGGAAGGTTGATAAGTTGGCCAAATGACACTATGCATCCTACAAGCAGACATGGTTTACAAATAAGTCAGACAACAAGGCTACCTCTGGCAGCAAACAAAAAATGGAAGTCAAGCCTGATACTAACAACAGCACAGACATCAATACCACAGAACCAACTACAAAGTGGTTCAAAATTGGAGACACAACATCCATGTCTACTCAGAGCTACACAGACAATGATGGCCAGAGCTCCCCACTAGCAATGTTTGACTTATCTGTTGTGCTGCCAGTTGCAGCCACCAACTCCAGCTCATCATCTTCAAGTTTGCTTGTTATACCACCATCTGCAACATTCAACTCCAGCCCCTCATCTTTAAGCTCATCAAGTTTGCCTGTCTTCCTGCCATCTGTAGTAATCAACACCAGGCCTTCATCTTCAGTTTCTAGTTCACCAAGTTCACCCGTCATACCACTGCCTGCAACATTTGACTCCAGCCTGTCATTTTCAAGTTCACCAAGTTCACCTGTCTTGCCACCACCTGTAGCAATTGACACTAGCTTGTCATCTTCAAGTTCATCTGAGTCCATCATATCACCCCCTGCAGCCATCAACTCTAGCTCTGAGTTGTCCTCTGTGTCTCCAGGCTCGTCAAGTTCTTCTGCATTACCCCCATTATGATCTGACTCTACTAGTACCTTTTCATCAACAGCATACATCAATTCCAGGCCCATACACCAAGCTGATGTAACAACATGGCTCGTTGTCCACATAAAAAACCTGCTATAAGGTTTTAATTCATCCTGTATGCTATATGACCTGATCCACACATCTTCGGCCACTGGCAGGTTTTCTGTGGATCACAAACTTCCTATGATGAAGAAACCAGACCATCCCAACACAATCCAATACAATGAATTCAAGTGAAATGCCACACAAGGAGCAACCCGCAGCCCCACCAGAGCCCAGCATGAAGCTGAATCAAGTGACTGAACCTGTGCAAGTCAGTGTCATTGCCGACACCAGTAAACCCTAAGGTAAGTAGTACTGGTATCTGTGCCCTATTAGTATAAATGCCTGACATCTCCCATTCTCAGTTATCAATGTTACAGCCAGCACAGCCATGACTGAAACTACAGGAGAAGCACAGAGCACAACCACGAAGAAAGGAGCCAACTGGAGACCTTCTTCTGCAAAACAGGATGGTAACTCCAAGTATCCATTCTTCCTTGCTGTTGGATTACTTATCTTGACATTGCAGCAATCTTTGTGCATATTGATGGCTAAGACAAATTTCACCTGGAGGAACATGAGAAGAATTCACAACCCACTACAACTCCCTCTCTGCAGAACTGAAGGCGGTACATCTACTTTGGTGCTACTAGGCATATCTGTCAAAGACTAATCTAGTTTCTTGTGGAGATACAAAGATAAGGGCTCAGTTTTCCCCCATGGGGCCCCTGCACTCAATGCCCCAGTGAACCACTGGTGTAAGTTCATCAAGTGGTGCCAAACAGCCTGCTTGTTAAATAGTTGCAGTGGGCTTCACAAAATGTTCCTGGGTACTATTGGTTCTAACCAGTACCCCCATCAGGAAATTTTAATGGAAAAGATAATTTTATAGATAGCTTTAGCTAAGCTGCAAAGCCCCACACAATACATATGGCAAGCCTGGAAATAGAGTACTATGTATAGGGGGAAAGACTATTAAGTTTATCAAGTGGTGCCAAACAGCCTGCTTGTTAAATAGTTGCGGTGGGCTATGTACTACTAGTTTTAAATCAAATTTAGCCAATTCTCAATCATAATGAATATGAGATAAAATACTAATTCATTCATCATACACTACCTACTAAATAAACTACCATTTTAACTAATCAAACTACAAAAAAAGCGAAAATGAAAACAATAGCAGACACTTACCATCAATTGCCTTGTACACTACCATTCTAGCTAGAAAAGAGTGAAAAAAGCGAAAAAAAAGAACTTACAAGTGTATTTACACAAGGGTAAGCTTACCCTATGAACTCTAGGGACTAGAGTCATTCTTGCCCTGAGATAGAGCTCAAGGACAAGAGTGAAGAAAAGAGAAAAGAGAAAGAGACTGGGTTTATATATCATGTACTATATAGTTATTACAAATATTTTCCCACACCTGTGACTGAAGAAAAATGAACAAGTACAACATTAGTGGTGCAGTGCTTATAAATTTTTTCTCACACCTTCGGCGGCTGTAATGATAATCAATGATACATATATGTACATGACAAGGGTAGATCATTTCTTTGCCATAATTATATACCATTATCTAACCTTTATCTGACTATGATTGAAATGGTCAGTAATAAAAGGCCCACCTTGAAGTACCTGTGATTATCTATGGACTAACTTTATGATTGAAAAATGATAATGCTATATATACCTCTCTTCTATCATATTAGACTGATAACTATATGAACATATATATCTGGATATACCTGCTCTTCAAAATTTTCCTAATGCCAATGATGAGGACTTGGACCTCAACCCCCCACTTGCTAACAGATATGAGCATTCCTGATAATGGAGCATCTCACCCCTATTCTGTGGTCAAGCCATGACTGCATGGTATGGGTACAAGGTCTCATACAACTCTTCATGGTGCCAGGATGTTACCAAGCACTACTTGAGTGGGCAGGAGTAACTCAACTCCAGAATTGCAGGGTGGCCTGGTCTGGTCAATTTAACAACCAGGCTTCCATGACCAATATCACAGCATACATTGCCACCAATGGTGTCACAGTACAGGATGCCAATAATGCCATCTGGTGGGCTCACTCCACCTCCCAGGAAATGGTCACCCACATTGAGGAGGCTGGAGGGTTTGACAATCCCTCAACCAGTGTTCACTACATGCTGATAAGGCAGGACCTACAGGTCCCCTGTTGAAAACTCATCTTGTATGGGTTTCATATTTAGTAGCTTACACAAGCATGACCTTATTTCAGTCATCAAGTACTGTACAGTAGTTTTACTTTAGTGACTACACTATAGTTTTCTATATCCCCATTTCCAATGATGCATTTGAGTGTACTAGGGAATGGTATGAAAATGAGGTGTGGTCACAGGGTGTTCCCCAGTCAGAGGTCCCCTGCCTTGTCATGACCTCCATGGTCCAGATAGAAGATCAAGTCTTCGAACAGTTCAGGAAGGCTGTGGTCATGTTCAACCTCAACCCCTTCCCTACCACCGAGGACACCAAGAACAATTCTGGGCATGGCGAGGAGGATGAACATGTTGGCAAGCCAGCGCTGATGTGAGTGGGCCAAGGAATGGAGGCATACCCTCCAAATGTTTTTATATAGTAGTATCTGTCATGTGGGGCATCAACCCTGTCATCATTTTTTCTTTTCATTTTTGTGTGGACTAATGTATTGAAAATACTTTCATTATATACAATCTGTTTCTGTATATAAACAGGGAGGGTGTTAGGGGCCTAATGCCCTAAAGTAGAATAGAGTAGCATATTGGCACATGTGAATATTATATCACATGCACCCATAACATATGTAGTACCAAAAGGAGGACGGTCCTAACGACCACCCTCATTTTACTCTATCCTGTACTTTATGAATCACTGGCAAATCTGATGACAGTTCACTTTGCCTGAGTGATCTTAAGTACTCAACCAGGTAAATCAACCCTTAACACATATCTAGCTCAGTGGTACATGCTTTTCTCCATTCTTTTTGTTGATCAGATGGTAGGGTCTGTATGTTCCTATAAGTTCATTTGTGGATTGGTTTGTTTTCTACAGATACCATAAGTAACACCTTGGAAAGTAGATAGGTGGCCAATCTAGATCCCCCCTCACAACATAGTCATTCAATGTCATCCTCACTAGCATTAGTGGTAGGAGGAGGTGGGACTGGTGTATCAGAAAATTGGCCAGGTGGTGGCTGTCTACATGCGTCACAATCTTCACACTCAATATCACATACTTGTTCAGTCAGATAATGGTTGTCACCATATACATTATCCGGATGAACTGGAATCCTATGCTCTCTGCCTGCACGGTGAGGAGCAGGTGGGACAGCTGGTGGTGGTGGATGCTGCTTCCTAGGAGCAGGTGGTTGCCTAATAGGTGTAGGGGCCACAGGTGGTGTTACTGGGCATGAAGGGTGTGATAGAGGAGGAGAATCCTCAATGGAAGGTATGGGAGCCTCAATGGGTGGTTCTACAGGTACATCAGCGGGAACTTGTGCTGGCCTTTTGATGGGTCTGTCACATTTAGGGAAATGTACTTCCAAAAACTTGGCTTGCATGGTGATGAAGAGGTTGTTGTTGGGGGAACACATGAATAAAAAGTTTGCATTATTGTCAGGTGCCACACCCAGGTATACCATACTGTAAGTTCTGATTTAGGGGCAAGTTTGTCTGCCCAAACATTGGCTGGAAGAAAGACATATGCAGCACAACCCATATGCACAAGTGATCAACTCGAGGCTGCTTACTATGAAGTGCTTTGTATGGTGTTCACCATTGAAGGTGGGACAGGGGTATCTGATTGTAAATATGGGTGGCATGGGCAGTTGTGAATTCCCACCAGCTGTCAGGCAAGCAAGCCATATGGTGCATAGCTTCAGCTTTGTCCATCAGAGTGCACATGAATCATTCTGTACGTCCGTTTTGTTGAGGTACATGGGGGGCAGAGCTGTAGACTTGAATGCCCTCCCCCTTAAGCAAATCATTGGATGTGGTAGATTTGTATTCTCCACTGAAGTCTGATATTCAATCCTGCACTGATGCTTGGAATTGCATTTTCACCATCTGGAGAAACTGGCAAGTAGCCATGAATGCAGCACTCAATGGTATGGTCCAATCCATAGAGGTGAAATCATTGAGGAAGATGATTAGGTACTTGTACTTGTGGTACAAGTTGGTTGGAAAGGACTTGATGTCCGTATGGATAAGCTCAAAGGCACATTTAGCACACACAGAGGTTGGGGGGAAGGAGTGTTGAGCTTGTTTGCCTTTAGTGCAACCAGGACAAATGTTAGAATTTTCCAAAATTGTAAAGTTTGGTAGTCCAGATGTATGCTGCTTGGCTTGTCTAACGACCTCTTTTGAAGGGTGACCAAGACAATGGTGGACAGTCTGATAATCAATGGTCCCAAGGGCATGGGAGTGAACAGGAGATGCCTTCAGGGTGTATATGTTTTGGCATAAAAAGCCAGTAGTGAATGGTGCCAGTATGTCACTGTCACTGTATGTTACAGTGATGGTATTCATTTCTCCAGTTACTTTAGCTCCTGCTTGTAGCAGGTGCCCAAGGGAAATTAGGTTGATGCCAGAGTTAGGTATATATATGCCCTACATCATGCAGCTCTATGTTATGAGAGCGCTTAGGGTCATCAATCCATCTTAGTCAAATGGTTCCTTTTCCTTCCACAAAAAGTGTAGAAGCAGCCATTTGGACTGGCAGGCGCTCATCTTTACTGAACTTGTGATAAGTCATAAAGGCATCTTTTTCAGGAGTTAAGTGCATTGAAGCACCCGAGTCAAGTATCCAATGGTTCATAAATTTCTCATGCTGGTGTACACATTTTGAGCAGTTGCAATGATTTTTATTGCATAGATGTATACTACCACATACATTAATATAACTACTGGCTGTGGGCAGAGTGAGTGAAGTACTGACAAGCACATGCATACAAAACCATCATCATCATTCTTGGCCCCTGAGCCATAGATGTTGGCGAGATCTTCCATATTCCAGTGATCAGCAGGTGGTGCCATGATCTGAGATCAGTGAGCACGTTTGGAGTGCTTGGCTGGGGGGGGGAGAGTCTTCATCAGACTTGTAAATTGGCTCTAGCCTTGTGGCAAGTGATGGAGGTGGACTGTCTAGTGTGATAGCAGAGAACAAGGCAATGGGGTATTCATCTTGCATCTCAGCTGCTCAATGGAGCAGTGAGTGGGAGCTGGAGGCATCTCCATTGAGCCACTTGTCATCTAGGAGATGGTGGTCAGCAATATCAAAGTTGTAATTGGAGGCTGGGATACCAAGACAGTACTTGAGAGGAGAGGTGTTGCATGCAGATTGTTACGGTCGCACTCTAGCGCCTAACATAACGGACTTGTCATTTCATTTTCATTTCTTTCTTATCTTATCTCTTGTCTTGACTGATAAGATCTCCTTTAGTCTCATGACAGCTACGCTGCCTTCGCACCAGGCTTACGCCTACCCTTTACCTCGTGCAGTGCACGACTTCTATTTCACATCAGTGCTGTGCACTTCTATGCTTCTTTCATTCATTTCCCACATGCCTCATGTTAACCTCTCTCTTTTCATTAAGGCAGTGCCTTCTTTATGGCAGTGCTTGATGCACACCCCTTATGCATGTTTCTTATTCTTCTCTTCCATTCTGCCACCGCCGTGCGGTTGCATCATGTTTATTCTTCCATTTCACGGCTATGCTTGATGCATGCCTCTTCCCCATGTTACTTACATACTTAGCCTATGTTCGGACACGTATCAGTAGATTCGGTACAATCATGTACAAACCCCTTAGTAGTATTTAAGGCCTAAGCCGCCGCCGGAGAACTTCAGTCTAGTTCTCCTGGTCTTTCCCCAGTAGAGCCCCCAGACAGCGACTCCTGATCCATTGCTAGTGCCTTGGACAGTACCTCTAGTCTTGGTTGCCAGTAGACCGCGCAGCTAAGTCATCTTCGACAGTCACTTTGGATAGTGACCTTGCCCTCTAGTTGGGATTCCCTAAAGCACGGTAGACCGGCTTATTGGGTTGTTTCACAGATGGGAATGATGGGGACAGAGGACATGGTGAGGACATGTAAGAGGACAATGGGAGGTGGACAGCAGTGGACAAAAATCCAGGCCCCTGGATCTAAAGCCTGGTATCAAGTCCATGAACATTTTCCATGGTGACTGGAAGCTCAAGCCGATGGGTGAGAGTGATGGTGTCCTTGATCCCTGTGTGAAAGGGAGGTCCTTGTTCACCTTGGTACATCAAGGTGGGGCGATGGGTGAGGGCATGGGGATCCATGGGCAGCTCAGGACTGAAGGTGTAGGTGACCAAAGTGATGTGGGTGTGGGCATGGGAGGAAGAGTCTTTTGACTCCTTTTCCTTCTGCTTCTTACCAGCACATTTTCTGTGCTTCCACTTCTTCTTCAAGCTGTCATCTTGCAGTGCCTGCTGCTGCTCGAATTTGGGGTCATCCCCTTTGCACTTTACAGCACTGATCTTGTTGGCCTGAGCAGCCTTGGAAGTATCTTTCATATGGTGCTGGTCCCATGACAGGACCACAGCCACTTGGATCTCCTCAATGGTGGGAGTCTTTGCATTTCTGGAGGCATCCTTGGCTTGTGCAATCATTTGCACTACCACATCCATGGATGGGGGGAGCTTGGCCAGCAAAAGCATGGCCTGGGTGTTTTCTGGAAATTTATACCCAGCCAAGTCGAGGCAGGCGAAGAGCATGGTCACCTTGTTGAATGACAGAGTGGGGTGCAAGGACTGGGCAATCTTTGTGTCCAGGAGCTCTTTGAACAATGCAAAAGCGCCAGAGATCCTGGGGGCAGCATACTCATCCTTAAGTGGTCCAAGTCAAAAACTTGCTTTTTAGGGAATCTGAGACAAAGTTTGATAGACCTAATGATGGTCAAGTGTGCCTTGGTCCACACAATATAAAAATTGTATTCCTCTTTGTCGGCTTTGGGGTCCAGCATAGGGGCTGAGAAATCCATAGCCCATCCACATCCACTGGCCTTGATGTAGGCAGTCATGGTGGGCCACCACTGAGACCAGTTTGCACCAGTGAAGACAGGGATAGAAATGGTCAATTGAGAAAAAGACATAGTTGTTTCTGTAATGTGAATAAATTAGTGTTTCAAACTGTCATAGCATCCCCCTACTAGCATCCTGTGCATAATGCAGCTGGATGCAGTGCCATGGTTCAGGTATAAACACACACAGTGTTTCCATGTGGTGATAGAACCAGTCCGACTAGTTAGCAAATGTTGCAGCCATTAGGTGCAATACATTGCTTGGTTAATCAGGGCTCATAACCTATTGAAGTCCAGGCATAGACTAGTCTGAGATGAGGAAGAACTAGTACATACCGGTTGGTTGAGACACTAAACTGATAGCATATAGTAGTATCAAGAAGAGATGATATTAGAACTCAGCTGTGGGGTTTGAATGTTATATACAAGTGGTTCGCTTATGTAATAGCAGCAACCATATGGGGTAAACTACAGTACACTATGATAAGAAATGAAATAGTATACTATACTTTCAACACCCAGCTTGTCTGGCTTGACTTGAGCTCTTTTAGGTGGGTCTTCTGTACCTTTTCTCTCCAAGCGCTGTCATCTTTCTAGGCAAAGATAACTAAGGACACTAATGGTCCCCCAGACAACATATCTATGCCTCCACGGATAGCAGACTATAAGCTAGGGATACTCAATCTCCTAGATGAAACAATACACAAGATATTGAGTTGGTGGAAAACTTAGTCTAGCCAGTAATGTGGGTTGTTCGTCAATCTTCAAATAATTGAGGGGATTGATGATTACAAAAGCCTAGGTCTTGTGGGTGTCTGGTTAGTAGGTTGCTAAAAGCTGATAGTCAAGTTTGTGTTTGTGCAGGTGATTGGTGATTTGTAGCAGAGTATCCCTTTGGGTGTATACTTAAAAGGGGTCTCCCTGGTAGGTTGTTAAAATGTTGATTTGTTGACTTAGGTCAGTCAGTGAGTTCACATGGGTCACTTAGTCACTCAGAATGGTTTTCTTAACTCAATTCTTATTGTGCACTAAGGGTTGCTGCGAATCAGGGTGTATAGCACTAATACCGCTTAACTCCTAGAGTGGGTAATAGGCTTGAGACAGCGTGCTCTACTGCTTATGCCCTGTGCTGGATAGAAGGCACTAGGAAATGTAGTATCCGTACTACCAGGGATCTCTTTCCTTTAGTTGCCTGTCTTGGGTTTTCTCCCTAAAGGTGTCCACCTGATAATAGGTCTCACATGTCCTATAGTAGGTCATATTCCTCACTTAGTCCACTTCTGGGGGCTCCTGTAAAGGAATTTCCTCTTAAGTGAGCTCTGGGGCTCTTTACCTTATGAGGTATATGATTCTCTGAACTCTCAGAGCTGGGTTCTGACCTTCTTCAGTTGAGTTGCTTTTTTTTTCTCTTGTCTCTT
>JBBPRK010000846.1:0-17209 GCA_038093075.1 Boletus patriciae
AGACGAAGACCAATCCACTTCCTACGTCTGTGAGGGAACCTCTACTTTATGTTGAGTTCTTTGAAGTATTTGGTCATCCTGACGAAGTGATGAAGATGTACAAGTTGCGTCGCAAACTCCATCTTGGGCCTGACGGTTTTCCTCACCGCGAGGGGACAGTAATCCCTATCACGGCTGTCACACATGCTGTTGAACTTATTCCGATCTATGGTATTCGACACAACCGTCAAGCTACAGCCAATGTTTCTTTGGAGATGTACAACGAGTTTTACCTAAATAACTACTCCGACAAGGAGTGGTATCATACGATGTCCCAGGATTACTTGTAGATTGTTCGTATTACATCTTGTGGCTCAGGCAATCTTATTGCCTGTATTGCCGGACAATAAAATTCGCTGCAAAGATCTCCACCAATCAAAAGCTTGACAACCGCTGGCTGTCAGCGTCCGTAATCGCTAAAACTCTTACCGTCGCTTTTTTAATTTCAGCTGCTTTGCAGATGAGCAGCAGATTTGGAATGACCTATCGGAGGCATGTTCCACGATCCCACTCACGATCCGTAAGTACCCAACCCTTGGCTACATCAATCTCACCGTACTCCACAATGACACCCATTCACAGTGCAGAAGCGTGTGACAATATTCAGCTCCGCGCTTGAGGCATGCAAGGATGTTGAAGCCGTTGTTATCGCCACCGGGTGGAAAAAATTCCGAGACATAGATTGGAATGAGGTCTACCGCCACATGAAGAAACCAGCTTTCGTCTTCGATGGCCGTATCTTGCTCGATGCCGATAAACTCCGAAACATCGGGTTTAAGGTTAGATGACTTGTCCCCTGCTCCAATTTAGACCATTATTACTGTCCATGCCTTTGCCTTTGATGGTATTATCAACGACAGCATCATTGATTCAGAATCATAGGTAACGGTCATTGGTCGCGGCGAGAAGCTATAGACGGCATTGGGCGCCTAGCGCGCTCCAGCGGACCGAATGCAGTCGATGAACGCCACCCAATTCACTCTATCTAAACTAGGTCTCCTTTCTCGTTTCCTCTTCGCGTTTCTGTGATATCACGGTGTTCAATTTAATTTACCTAAACCCAGCCAACCCGAATCAGAACTAGTGGTGTCTTTCCTCGCTGGATTCTAGACCGTGGTCTGGCCACTCGCCCTCGTTGCATACCCCCCTCCCCCCTGTGCACCACCCCCTTGCCGTTTTGTCTCTTCTTTGTCCCACCCGTTTCTCGGCATTAGAAGACACGGCTCTTGAGAACGACTATATACATGGGCTGCTACCCACGACCCGAATACTAGTACGTCACGGGTCGCTCCGTCCACATCTTATGATGCACGTCAGTCCGCGTGTTCGTGACATTTTCTGTGAACGCTTGAGCACCCATGTGCGCGCAATGCCAGTGCGCAAATGTGCGAACGCGATCACTGGCACGCCGTGTGATCGTTCGGCGAATCCCCGCCGGCTTTTACATCATGGTGCGTCATAGTCACTGGCTTTGAATGGAGGACTGAAAATAAGCGTTCGTTAATGAACGACGATGTCGTCGAACGGGGTGGGCCGATCTCAACGCGAGACCCCTTTGCTAACTCGCGTTAGTCGTAATAAAGTTCGCAGACCGTTAGATCTGTCGGTTACTGCCTGTATTGACACTGAAATCTATGCATCCCAATTCCAGCCCGTATTGGGTATTGGAGAGCAGCTCCGAAAGTTACCGCGGAACAACTATTGGAAGGCAGTGCAAGGGGGTGAATGAGTGAGACGGAGTTTTGCACAACGGTCTAGGCACTTACACCCTGGCACCCCTTCCCAAAGGAAGTTGAAAGGAAGGGGATGGGTTATATTCCCGTGTTCATCTATATCGGTGGTTGTCTAACGGCGCAAGTACGAGGGCAATGAATCATCAGCGCCGACGGTTCTTCGCCCTCGTCGCGTAAGTAGCGATTTATGTCAAACACTATCCTCGTCAATTACTAGGCGAGCTGGAAGATGTGACAAACGAAGGTCACGGCGCCCCCTCGCGCTACGGAGAGGACGGGGGAAAACGGGATGTAGACCATTTCATTGAATGATCTGAGCGTGCTCTCAGTATTTGCTTATCGGACTATCCTGGTCGCACGGCTGCTCAGCCAAACCTGGCAATGGCAAAATTCACCCTCTCTTGGGTGGAGGATACGGACACCTCGTGAGCTGTCCCTCAGCTTGTATCGCAGTGTGCTTGCTGCCCGTCCCGCCGGCCGCGTTGACCTACCGTGCACGTTGATTCAGCTGGCGGCTGTGTATTTCGCGTGATTCGAGAAGCGGCCCGAGGGGGTGAAGCCGAGGTAGCGGGGCAGCCGTCGTGTTCGGCGCTGCAGAAATCCGCTGAGATGCGTTAAATGTTCGTGCCGACGTGGTCCAGGTAACTCGTGTCTCGCTTTCGAACTTCACTATCGAGCGATGCCGCGGCGAGTCCCCAGAACATGCTGGAGAGTTTGCTTTGTCATAACGACTCGGAAAGGGTGAACAGACGTGCAACACGGGTGGCGTCTTGGGGGTCCCTCTGATCCATCTTGTGGAAAAGCGTCGTCAAACCAGTCATGTCACTGGAATTCATAGCCGATTTGTGCATCTGTGTCTCCTAACCTGGTTTCAGAACAGTCTCCGGGTCAAGGCACACCTGATATCACTGCTAATCCGGGCGCATCGAAGGCAGGTTTTTGCAATATCATCATGATGGTATGACTTTGCCACTGACTCACTTGCCTGAAAGGCCCTTGATTGAGCGGAACTGTCGCGCTGTCAGGGACGGTCGTTCCTCCTCTATCGACCACTATCGAGGTCGAATCCATGTAACGAGCATTCTCGCTGATAGATAGGTCATGGGGGATGCCGAATGGGCGCCATCTTGAATTTGAGATTTGATAATTGATCCCGTGCGAAGTGCGGCGATAGGCGGGTGATTCTTGAAGTTGAATGTTTGAATGAACAAACCTCCACTCGTTTCAATAAGTTCTTACCATAAAATTCTCTTGAACCTGGTCTCTTTCTCCTGTCATTGTACCAAATGCCCGCTGTCGAGAAGATTTGCTGCAGTATGTTTACTTTTCGCCGATTAGACAGACTCTTAGCTGGTGGTCTTGTCACTGACAACCTGTTCCTAGTCGGTGCTGGTTACGTCGGTCTGTGATGGTTGTCTGGCGAAGTTGCTATACGAAATAACTGTTTTCTTGCACCTCGCCAGGTGGCCCCACCTGCGCAGTCATCGCTCTCAAATGCCCCCACATTCAGGTTACTATTGTGGATATCAACCAGTCTCGGATAGATGCCTGGAATAGCGCAGACTATAAACTGCCAATTTACGAACCCGGTCTTGAAGGCGTCGTTCGTGAGGCTCGCGGTCGCAACCTTTTCTTCTCTACAGATGTCGACAATGGTATCCGAGAGGCCGATCTTATCTTTGTCAGTGTCAACACTCCTACTAAGAAGAGCGGCGTTGGAGCTGGTTTCGCTGCAGACCTGAAGTTTGCATGCCGTGCTTTTCTTCTCGACCCTTTACCTGACTGTTTATTCCTTATAGTTATGTCGAACTCGCCACCCGCCGCATCGCCGCAGTTGCCAACTCGAGTAAGATTGTGGTCGAGAAGTCGACAGTCCCATGCCGTACTGCCGAATCGATGCGCACGATTCTTGAAGCTAACTCACTCCCAAATTGCCGATTTCATATTTTATCAAACCCGGAATTTCTCGCCGAAGGCACAGCCATCGATGACCTCTTTGCGCCAGACCGGGTTCTCATCGGGTCCCTCGAAACACCAGAGGGAAAGGTTGCCTGCGATGCACTCACTGAGGTTTATGCCAACTGGGTTCCGTCAGTAGCCTTTCTCCGTCTTCGTAATGATCGCATGGCTGATGATTGTTGTTGTAGGAGAGAACGCATCCTTACCGTGGGTTTATGGTCCTCCGAACTTTCCAAGCTAGCAGCAAATGCAATGCTAGCCCAGCGTATTTCCTCCATCAACGCCCTCTCGGCCATTTGCGAGGCCACCGGTGCCAACATTGATGAAGTGGCGTATGCCGTTGGGAAGGATTCCCGTGTCGGCCCCCATTTCTTGCGTGCATCCGTTGGTTTTGGGGGTTCGTGCTTCCAAAAGGATATCCTGAACCTTGTATACCTCAGTGAAAGCTTGCACCTTCCGGAGGTCGCGAACTACTGGAGGCAAGTTGTGCTCATGAATGAATATCAGAAGACGAGATTTTCAAAGAAAGTCGTGGACACACTCTTCAACACAATTACAGGCAAGGCAAGATATCTTCTTTTCTCTTGCAACCACCCCCCACCTTTACGCTCCGTACTCTAAAGAGTTTGGACTAATACCTTCCCATAGAATATTGCCGTTCTCGGCTTCGCATTCAAAGCTGATACCGGAGACACGCGCGAGTCGGCAGCAATTTCCCTCATCCGGGACTTCCAAGCAGAGAACGCGAAAGTAAACATCTACGATCCACAAGTTGAACACCAACAAATTTGGAACGACCTATCGGAGGCATGTCCCACGATCCCACTCACGACCCGTAAGTATCCGACCCTTGGCTACATCAACCTCTCCACGTTCCACAATGACACCCATTCACAGTGCAGAAGGGTGTGACAATATTCAGCTCCGCGCTTGAAGCATGCAAGGACGCTGAAGCTGTTGTTATCGCTACTGAGTGGAGAGAATTCCGAGATATAGATTGGGCTGAGGTCTATCGCAACATGAAGAAACCAGCTTTCGTCTTCGATGGCCGTATCTTACTCGATGCCGAAAAACTGCGAAACATCGGATTCAAGGTTCGCTTCTTCCCTTGTTCAATTTAGACCGCTATTGCTGTCCATCCCTTTGCCTTTGATGGTATTGTATTATCAACGGCAGCATTATTAATTCCGATCATAGGTAACTGTCATTGGTCGCGGCGAGAAGCTATAGATCACATGGGCGCCTGGTGCGCTCTACTAGATGAACGTCACCCAATTCACTGTGCCTGAACTAGCACACATTCTCATTTCCTCTTTGCGTCTCTTTGATATCACGGTGTTCAATTTAGCTAAACCGAGAAAACCCGAATCGAAGCTGGTGGTGTCCTTCCTCGCTGGATTCTAGACCGTGGTCTGGCCACTCGCATACCCATACCTCCCTCCTCCCGTTGTCCACCATCCCCCTTTGTCGTTTTGTACCGAGTTTGTGTACCACCCGTTTCTCGGCATTAGAAGATACGGCTCTTGAGAACGAATATATCCGGTCGCTCCGTCCACTGATCCGATCATGATGCATGTCAACCTGTCCCGGCCGACCCTGCCGCCTTCGAGGCAAGTACGCCCCCACAGCTCTCGCACGATGCGCAAACGTGCGAATGCGTACTGCGTCGTGTGATGATCGTTCGACGAATCCGTGCCCGTCTTGCACGGACCGTCACTGATGAATTCAGAGGCAGCACGGCGTCGGTTCCGAGAGTCACTCGTCACCATCCGAGGTCGGCGGAGCGGGATACGATGGTGGGGGTGAGTTGAGACTCGGAGGTGGTGATACAGCGATTGGGAGCACACGATGCCACCCAGCCCTGCCCGGGTCGACCTTGCCTTGCTTCCCCGTATCCGAGTCCGGCCCGGTGTCTCCATGCATCCCGACTCGCCTGTAGCAAAGCACGAAGGTCACCCGGGCCGTACACGGCACGAGCCGTGCACACACTGTATCTTGCGATTTGCCGGACTTTCGCCGGTCGAGTCGCGTGACGTGCCTGTGCACACATATCATTCATACTGCTGTAGGCGCCGTGAAAAGAACGCCACAGAATAGAGTTCCCAGCTTCGGCCGATTGATAGTCTCGATACTACTATACGTGACGTGTGTGTTTTAATTGTGATGCCCGTCGGAGGGAGCGAAGCTGTTTTAATATGGACAAACGTAGGTCCGACGGACCTCCGAGCGTCGAAAATGTAAAGATAGGGTGTGTCGATGGCGATCCTGAAAATGAAAAAAAAGAGGTCATTCGGGGACAGACTGACGTGCTTAACGTACTATATAAAGCTTGGGACGTAACATCTTGGTCCGAAGTACAGTAACTCGAGCGACAAAGGCAATTTAAATGCATACATTTCATATCCCGCTCACGATAAAATCGGGGACTTCCTTCAAGGGCGTCAAGTGGCTCAATCGATAGCAAACCGCTGTAAAGGAAGACAATCCGTTTCAAGGCCTTCAAGAACACAGCAAGGAAAACGAGAAACAAACAAAATAAGAGAAAAAGGACAAAACGAAGAAAATTTTCTTTTTAGGCTTTCGCGACAAGCAGCTTCATACGGAGACGACGATGTCATACACATAATAAATCCCATTTCGCAAAAAGAGTGGCAAAACCCAGCATATGAGCAGAAAGAGGAAAAAGTAGAGCGTTCTGGACAAACGGCAATTCGCCGCTTTCTATTGAGTTGGAGCGCGTGGATGGAAGGTACCGTCCGGTCGGTGTATGTCGGACCCCCCCTTCTAGCGAGTTGGAGTGTCACCTGATTGAGCTCGCGGTCCGAAATCGTTCACATTGTAGATGTGACTCCAAAGCTAGAACAGGAACGGCAAGTGATTTGATAAGCCATCTGATGGCGCAGGTCATATCGGCAGGGCAATAAAGCTGATTTGATGTCCGAGTAGAGAACCGACATCAACCATGACTTCCCCATGTGCGG
Source organism: Boletus patriciae (assembly GCA_038093075.1). Taxonomy (NCBI): domain Eukaryota; kingdom Fungi; phylum Basidiomycota; class Agaricomycetes; order Boletales; family Boletaceae; genus Boletus; species Boletus patriciae. The sequence continues at coordinate 6,713 of JBBPRK010000846.1, forward strand.
GAAGTAGAGGGACTCTTGTGATGCTGACCAGGTCGGATATATTGCTGCGTATGGCCGTTTGAGAAACCCTGGTATGAAGTCGGTCCCCCGTAATGCGGTGTCAGCTGACTGGGAGTCGCGGCGGATACAATAGCGGGATCAATGAACGAGACGTTGCTTGAGTTCTGCCATTGCGACTGCCGATGCTCTGCAAATTGAGTCATTGGACTAGACAAGCTATAAGACGCCTGAAAGGGTGGCTGTGGAACGTGCTGCGGCATTCCTGATGACAGCGACACTGACTGATGATGTCCTGGACTGACGGCAGAAAGAGACTGTGGCGATTGGAAATGGGGTGGGGGTTGCGGAGCTAACTGTCGACCCGCCTGAGTCGACTCGAGCTGTGGCGACCATGCATGCGGTAGATTTGGCGAAGGGAAGGCCTGGCCCACGTTGGCATCGCTTCGCAAACCCATCGACGGCGAGTTCAACGGAGAGAATGAACCCTGGTCTAGCGAAGTCGACCAGATTGAGGGTGGCGCATTCCGCCCAAGTCCAAAAGGAAACTGGGGCGTAATGGAACTCGATGTTGGGGGCCGTTGAGGGCGAGAAACGTCAACAAGTGCACCTCGCTTTACTCCCATAACGTTATTCAAAAGGTCTTGAGCTGTGGTACCGGGTACAACCACCGGTGATCTAGGTGCTGTACGCCCGGGTGTCGTCAGATTAGGTGCTTTGGTTGTATTAGGCGATTCGTCCGTTTTGGTGGCATTGTACAGGATTGGAGTGGTGGGAGGAGGACCAGGCACGGGAGCCGGGGGCGAACCAAGCGATCTGATACGTGTGGTCAACTTCCTTTCAGGAAGATCCAGAGTCAAAATGCGAACCTGGGATTCCAAAGAATAACCTCCCCATCTTCTTCGTCGTCTATTACCCTGCGATCATCCAGTACTTCCCGGAAGGCGTCGCCGACCGGGTCGTCGTCAGTTTGGCTCGTATCTGTCATCGCATCATCTTCTGGCTCCTTTGCCGGGCGTAAAACATCCTGCGGAGCATAGGGAATAATTTGATCGGCGACTTGAGGGACTGACTCGTCGGTATCCGCAGATGAAATTGCGGAGACGCCATTGTCGAAAGAGAAGGTATTACCATCCAAATGGATAGGGCAAGGCTATTGATAAGACGGTGGCGTAAGTTCGGCTACCGATCGTCCATATTAATTGAACTCTTACCTCAAGCTCAGCGAGCGACTTAGCGTCCTTGAGTAAGTCCCAAATCCTCATTAACTGTTCCTCGTTCGGATGGACCTTCTCTCGGCCATGGGGCGGCGCCCCATTCTGCTGTCCCTCTGTCTCGTTCCCAGGCACTGCGTCCGTCAATGTACCTCCGTCCACCAGAAGATCTCGTAATGGAAGGAAGCCTTTTAGATCGATATCTTCGTCCAGTGGAGTCGTAAGCGGAGGCAACCTCGCTGACGGAAATATACCACTCAATGCACTGTAGAACTGGGCAAATTTAGCCCAAAATAGAGGTAATCCTTCAATTAGACCTCCTCGGGTACCTTTCCCAGCGGGACTAATTTGCTGCACAGCATGCAAAACATATTTGATATTGGCTACAAGCCACTTGCTCGCGATGCGTAGAGCGGGCAAGGTACGACGGAATGGCGCTGTGATACGCTGAGCAAGATCGTTCTCTGCGGCGTCTTCAGGGGGTACAGCCAGCTCGGCGGCTCCTATCTCGAGAAGGACGCGATGGATAGCGATGACATGAGTCAAAATCTGTGATTCAATGACTGACGAATCTGGAGGTCCGCTCGATCTCCTATTTGAAGGCGGTGAGGTGTCGCGGATCATGCGATGTTTCCAGAGGGCTCCCTGTGAGAGAACGACGACTTTGGACACTGTTTCTATCGGAAGAATACGTTCTGATACCAGGCTCTGGAAGTCCTTCGCGACATCATCCGCGTGTGCGACCGGATTCATCTTAATCCTGTAAAATATTGCGTGTTAATGCGGAGAAATGCAAGAACCACAATGGATGTACTAACTTATCTGAACCTAATCGCCATAACGCATGCAAAAGGACGACGTTTTCCTTAAGGTGTTCCACTCTGAGCCGGGGTGGGAGTTCTCCGGATTCCGGAATCGTTGTCTGGGAGACGTCCTTGGTCTTTTTGGTTTGCTGATCAAGCGCTTTGTTAAGAATTTTTTTGACATTCTCTGACGCAGTGTCGTATGGTTGGCGGACACAGAGCGCTCTATAATAATGAAAGAGGGAGCTGAACATGTCACCCTGGTAAAAGGCGAGAATAGCGAGCTGATGGGATGAATTGCCCTCGTATGGGACAAGAAGACGAGCTTGTTCGTAGCATTGAATGGCCTTGTCGTAATTTCGTGCCCGTGGGATTGAATCGAGGCCAGGTATGCCGCCTCTCCTACCCCGGCCGCCCCGTCTCGCTGGGACCGTACCATCCTCGTGACCGGCCTTTGGACGACCACCTGCCTCGTTGTAAAGCTCCCTGTATCTGGCGATATCTCCGAGACAAACGATGGCTTTGCTCAAGATCCCGAGTCTGCTCTCATGTTCCGCGGGGTCCGGGGCAGGTGTGCTTTCTTCGGGTGGGAAAGAAAAGTGATTACGTCCGTGATTCTGGGTCGAGACACCGTTACTATCGCCCGAATCAGGGAGGCTCGGAAGGTTGGCGTCATCCGAAAGAGCCAAGATGTTCAGGGCAGACAAGACGGGCCGGGCTTGATGTAAAGCGAAGGATCGCTGGTATCGGACCACGAATTGGGTCCAGAACTTTTCTTCGTCTGCAAGGAACTGTCGGAAGCGTTGCATAAGCTTGCGATATTCAACAGGGCCATGACCGCCTTGTCGCGGCGGCTGGTGACGGGGTGCGGATTGCAATGTACGTTCGAGCGTTGCGAGGCTCTGCTTGTAATGAGAGATGAACTGGTAAGACGTCTGCATCCATAGGTGCGTCTCAGCATCCCTGGACTCGTTTGCATAAGGTTCGACCAGCAGCAGTCGTAGATACTGTCGCCTCAGACTTTGTCAGATAATTAATGAGCACGACCGGGATGGCTATCGATGGCGCAGGATGGCTCACTTCTTGCGACCAAACTCGACCTCTTTATCCCAAGGGTTATGTGTTTTGAGAAGCTCCTTCAAACCCTGATGTAAACCTTTGGCTTCTCTAGAATGATGTGAGCCCGACAGCCGAGATGAGCGGTGAAGAAGTCGAGTACCTCGCAAGATGGGAAGCCGAGTCGGACATTGTTTATGTATGAGGTTAAGAGTTATAAACCCATTTTCTGGCGAGTCAGATCGATGTGTTCCACACCTGGCGCTGAGCGTGGACAGCTAATAGCAGCCGTGGGAAACGATGATGCATAACAACGTCGTAGCTCCTAGCACAGGGCGGAGGCCAGGGACCAACAATTACAGCAACTTCAATAGCTCGGTCGTTGCCAGCGTCCCATCTCACCAGCGGTGACTGCGCAGCTACGTGGCCTGTTGAGTCCACCCATTTTTCCGATGTGTGGTCGTCCCGCTCTTGGTCACCATCACATAGGTCGCCGTCGTGACTCATCACCAGTCCCTGCTCGCTTGGGTGCTTGCAGAGAGCCTAGCGATCGCTGACACTAATCACCGCTGGTCCGAGGGACAATTGAAAAAATGACGGTCAATTGAACGCAGCCACATGGGACCCACCGAAAGCAGTCAGGTGTGGTGTAATTTTTCTTTTCCAAGCGAGGCAGTTACAGGCGTGGCTATATTGCTGCAGAGCCGCCCCAAAGCCCAAAGCACCAAGGGGGTGGCGGACCACTAGCACTACAGTAAGCTTAGCAATCTAAGATGTCTCAGAACTGCGCTCTCCTCCGGATTAGATGCCGCGGGAAGACCAATCTAGTATCAAATGAGTACGATCTCGATTTGCGGTAGAGTCCACTCAGGCTATCTTATCCACGATCGATCACAGTGGAGGTCGTTTAAGCACTGCATTGGCGTGGACCGCGGCACCATTGAACGGGAGCAGAGTCTCACTCGATCATTCTGGAGCCTGCGACTCTCGCCGTCTATTAATATTGGACGCCGCTACACGTCCAAGTAGACCGCACGCCCTGGCCTTCTGCGCAATCTCAGAAAGCCCTGGCTTTCTGCAGCTTGTCTCACGTGCGCCTTCGCTCAGCAAGGACTGGGCATTCCCAACGGCTCCTATGTTGCACACGACCAAGTCGGCCGGCCCGTTGTGATCAGCAGTACAAAACTCTAAAATAGGTGGAAGGTATAAACTCTGGTCCAGGTCCACCCGAACGCGGGTGGATCCGCTCCGGTGGAATGATCAATCTAAAAAGAATATCATTATATCCTGTCTTGAGCTTGAACCCTAGAGTCGAGAACGATCGGGTGGAGGGGGGTTAGCCGCATGCACACACAGGCTCTAATTGAGAGGGCGTGGTTTGGTAAAGTTCTTCCTCTGCTGGCTATCGCACCTACTTACCTGTACATGTTGCGTGCCCTGGTAATCGACAATTTGCACTTTTCAGGATAGATTGCAAGAAGTCTCGCCACGTTTGGCTAAGTAGCGTCCGGCGGTATGTTCCATCCCATTTTGCTAGAAGGGGTTGGTCGCATGCTTCGATGCTCTCTATCAGTCATCACCCCTCACCCCTTCAGACGCTAGAAAAGGCTCGCAGACTCGCTCGGCTAGCTATCCCACTCCTCAAAACCCTCCTCCACCCGCTGTGTTAGCTTCACTGTGATATATACTTGTGTCGACCACCGCATACTTTAAAACCCACCATCACACACTCCAATCCTACCACCATCACGATGCCTCCATTCTACGAACTCTCTGTCGCCTCTTTTGGCCAACCATCGTCTTCAAAATCGAGATGGGCTATCGCCGTCGTTTTCGCACCATCATCTGGTCACTCGCTCGTGTACCAGATCGTGGGTTCGGCCGCAGATTACAGTCTGGACGCGCCCCAGTCGGTCACACTAAAGGAGGGGGAGAACGGTTATGTGGGCAAAGCGCCTGTCGGGTCAGTGGACTCCGAGAGGCTCCACCAGGTACACTCCACTCTCGCTTCGATCCCCGTCGTGCATGGGAATCCTGCGTGGAACTCCCGCAATTGGGTCATGGAGGGAATATTAGCGCTGCGCAAACAGGAAGGTTATCACATTGATAAGCATGTGACATTCCAATGGGTGTCCGAACGGCTTGGTGAGAAGTAGGGGGAGTGCGCTTGGCGAGTGGCTTGTGACACCTGGTCTTGGATTTTTTTGATACCACAGTTGACGAATCGCGGTGTGTGTTTGGGACATTGGAATGGTGTGTGCATCGCGGATTTGTATTCTTCAAAGTGGGTTGTTTTGCAGATTGTTGTATGTTCCTTAGAATAGCACGGGTGTCTGCGACGGGGATGAGTCGGAGTTGAACCTAGCAATTATGGGGTGCAAGCGTGTGCGAGTATCCGTCAGGAACAGTCGGAGAAGCATTGCCCGTCCTTGCTTACATGAGTCGCCGGACATCGTTCGAATTTCGATGTGACTCACCGAGCACAGACTTCATTAAGCACCGGCATTCACCTTGATAGAGTTGTGCCAGGGTGGGCACTCTTGGGCACCATTATGATGCCTCGGGTGTAATCATGAAACCCACGGCTGTCGACGACGGTTCATCCCTTCATACGTAAATCATACCCGTGATGCCTTCGCTCGCGAACGTGGGGGGCATGCGCACGGTCCGTTACACTCGCAGTCTCAAGGAAGGGGTCCAGAAACTGGCCCAAACCGTCGGACAGAACCAGCGACCAACCTCTCGCTTCCATCAGCCCACCAACCCTTGGACGTTATGATTCATTTCGGGAACCGGAAATGAGGAAACGAGGGAGTGTCTTCTCACCCCAAGGTGCTTGAGTGATCAGGGTTAAAGACGTCATCGTAATTCCATGTATCAGCAAAAAATGCAATCTATCATGTGTATTACGATTGACTTGCGACTTCCCAGGGCTTTCTCCGCAGCGGTGCGGTTGATTCGCTAGGAACGCTGTCCTGGAGTAATTTGGGAAGTAGGAAACAGCAAGTCGTGCAGGATTTGCAGGATAAACTTACGTTCAAGGTGTCTGGAATGATTTTGTTGTTAGGAATGTTATCAGTCTTTCCCTGCTCAATCAGGCTCTTCAGCTCGGCGAAAGTCAACGGGCGCAACTCTCCGCGCTCTTCTCCCGAAGAGGTCTGACTGCGTTCATTTCCGCTCTGAGCATGGAAGCGATATAAGTCCGCGGTGTAGCCGGCCTGGACGTCCTGAAGACTGATACAGTGACCAGTAACGCTAGCTCAATTAAATGAGGTGACGGCTTCTCGAGCGAAAACAGTTATTAGAGTCACACACCGGTTAAAATAGAAGATTTTTGTCTTTAGAATAAGTTCTAACCTCTCATTATCAGGCATGTGGTTAATTGATTCATGCGCAAATATTCCAGAGAGTCCTTGCTAGGAACCAGCAGGTCATTAGATATGAGGATGGCATACCAAACAGGCGTACCTGGAAGGCTTCATCCGAGGAGAAAGGAAAGCTATGAAATTGGCCAAGAACACGTTGCTGCGGCTCGTCTTCCGGGTCGGTGAGCGGTGGGGCGTCGTGTCCCTGTAATGTGGACATGCCAGAAGAGCCGCTGGTGTTCACGAAGCCACGTAATTTAAGGTAACCTGTAGTTAATCAAAACTTGGTATGCAAGTAAGCAGCAAAAGGCTGCGGACAATAATGCGTTTAGTCCGAGTCCGACCGTACGAGTCGGAGCGCCGTGCCAGTCGCACTTGGAACTGGTTTGCAACTTGGTCGATCACTGGCTGATTATGTAATAAATTCCAGGGTCTTAAAGTTCCCCTCACACCGAGTCCGCGTCGCCACCGTGACCAGTGCTTGCGAACTTGAAACCGGCTCGTTGGTCCACAGTGAGCCATGTCGACCAACGTTAGCAAGATCGTGGCTGAGCGGAGCCGCCGCATCCTCTTGGAGCTGGTCGTGAAACCAGGAAATGGTATGTTCTCTCGCAAGGAGCAAATCGCCGGAGACGGTACAAGCCTAACACCGCACTTTCCACCCTCTCACAGATATCTGTGCAGACTGTAAGGCACGTGCTCCAAGATGGGCTTCTCACAATCTTGGCATTTTTATCTGGTGCGCACTTCTTTGCATCTCTGCACGGCAGCACAGACATTGACAAGTAGACAGTGTGACTTGTGCCAGCATCCATCGCAAAATCGGGACGCACATCACTAAAGTGTATGTCAACTGTGCTCATGCATGTTGATTCCTCGGCTTAACAGACACCCGCGTAGTAAGAGTATTACCTTGGATGAATGGAGCAAGGAACAAGTCGAAGTTAGGCATTGTTCCTATTAATTGAGGACGGCTAATCTTAACTCGATTCACGCAAGGTTATGAAGGAGAAGGGGAACATCAAATCCAACGCGTTGTATAACCCCGATGAGGCTCGCCACCCTCCCCCAGCAACTATGATGGACTCGGAACGTGACTCCGAGCTGGAGAAATTCATACGCTGTAGGGAGAAAAGCGCTATCTGCCCCGAGGTTTGCTTATAAAGATCCTTCTAGCGAAATATGAGTTCAAGCGGTTCATGGGCCGAAAGTCTGGCTCAGCCTCCCAGCACCTCAAGGCTGACTTGCGGACAGCATCTGCAGTTCCTCGGCCACGATCAACTCCACTGACAGACTCGGTGCACATAGTGCGACAAACGTCCCCCGGACCTCCGCTCCCACCTAAAACACCCGAAAACCTGCCCTCAAGACTTCGCCCTTTGGCCACCATACCTTCGCTATCGCACAATGCGCCACCTCCAACGCGATCTATTTCACAGCCTCTCCCGCCACTTACCATTTCCGATAAACTTACTGTAGCACCCCCACTAAGACAATCTACGGCGACACAACCCTCCATACAGAAACCTGCAGGGCAAGTGTGGGAGGACCTTATCTCCCTGCAAGCACCTTCCCAATCTTCCTCACTTCCACTCCAGTATAGCCCGGTCTCCCCTTTCCCTTCCCAACCGCAGGTCCCGGTTCAACAACAACTAACGACCTTCGGCAATGCTCCGAATCCGTTCATGAATTTATCCCTCGGCCATACTAACGCGAACAGCCCGATATCGGTATCAATAACCGGCCCACAGTTTCCTTTCGTACCCTCCGCGCCCCTATCTAGTCCCGCGCTCCACCTTGGCGCAACGAATCCATTCAACCAGGCGTTCGGCTCGAACGTGAATGGCACCGCCTTCTCCACGAGCTCGAACCCTTTTTCGTCAGCGCCCATGTCTGTGCCTATGACCAGATCCATGCCCACGACGCCCTCTGCGCAACCGATCATGCCGCTTCCGACCGGTGCCATGCTGCACACCCCGCCCGTTCCGTACGTCCCATTGCAGACGTCTACGCCGGCGCCGTCGCCGTCTTTCCCGCCTATGCCATTCGGCCCGGCCGGCCCGGCGCAGAATCCGTTTGCACCGGTTAGTGCTCCGGGCCATGTACCGTTCTCAGCAGGGGGGGCGACGAATCCCTTTTCACCGATGCAGATGGGGCAGGCGAATTTTTCTGGGGGGACCCCCCAGACTACATTTGGAACGACGGCGTTCTTGAGCCAACAACAGCAACAGCAGCAGCAGCTACTGGGACCGAATGGGTTTGGCGGATGGGCTGGGCACGGTGCGCAAGGGACATTTTGACCGTCGAACCGTTTGTTTTGCAATGCTCGACGTCCTATTGTAGACGTGGCTGAGGAAGAGTGGAATTTGGGGTTTAGAGCTGCGAGGAAATTTCCACGGATGATATAGGTTTATGGATGCATACACTACACACTCTATCTACTATCCCTCTTTACCTTTGGACATTATATGCCTGGTTCTATATCGTACTTGATCTTGCTGCTTATGATGGTTGGGCCGGACGGCGATTCACCCACTCGACGAAATGTTCAAAGTCTTGAAATGGCCGAGTCCATCCGCCATCAATCTACTCGCCTTTGCGCTCAGGGTGTCAGGTACGACCACCTGCCTTGAATCAGTAATCCACTGCGGCTTCAAGGTCTCGTGCCTCGTCCCCGTCCCTGTGCCCATCAAAGGCCGCCGATCTGCTGCCACCGTGACAATGCCACAGAGGGTCCGGGGGAGTTGTCACTCTGTCACCTTTATCGCAACTTTAAATCGCGTTTTGCCCGTCCGCGGGACTGCACCACCCTGAGCCGAACGATCATCGTGTCCCCAAAAGTCCAATCGAGGGAAGTTGCCCGGGCCCCTATATGCAGCTGCGCCCCTTTCCAATGTCCCGGTCCCAAAGTAATTCCACCAATCACCCTGATCAGTGAGGAGCCTATTGATTCAGGCCTGGACCCTCGCTCGAGATGTGACCGACGTGAAACAGCAAATACCACAACGATCACTGGTAGTAATTTGGTATTTACCACCTTTGGATGGACTTGCTGTGACACCAAATCATCTTCAAATCAAAAAAAATGCATATTCAAGGACCAGCGTGACGTTCGTAAGTTTACAAGCCAAGTTTCCCCGTGTCGTCCCTAGTCATCGTCGTCATCATCATCCCGTCCACCCCCTCTGAACAGTGCCAACAGATCGTCCATGCCGAGTTTCATGTTCTTGATCTTGTCACCGCTCAACGCCGCCTTGGCGAGTTCCCGTTTAGCATCTTGAAGCTGGTAAGAGGATGGGGGAAAAAAATTAGGAAGGTCAGTCAAGAGTTGTGGGTCACATCCAAGCGAAGGAAAGTGGGGGGCAAGACGCAATCAGCGTTGGTGATTCATATAACCCCGTGTGACCCCGTGCGGTGAAAGAGGTGAGGGGTGAATGTAACCTATCACACTCACCTGTAAGATCCTAGATTCCACCGTATCGGGTATCATGAGTTTGTAGATATTGACGTCCCGCGTTTGTCCAAATCGATGTGCACGGTCATACGCTTGATCCTGTCGTCCCGATGAAAGTTTCGTTGCCATACCAGATCATTCACCGTGGATGGGAATAGAGTTAAGCGAATCCCACAGCGACCAACCAAGCATGGGAAGCCAAGGAAATGACAGGAAAAAGAACAACAATTGGGAACCGAGCAGAGAACGCAAGGCAGAAACGCCCGATCAGCATAAACAATAAAAAGTCAATGACAAAAAACTCACCTCAAGCGCAGGGTTCCACCACATATCAACGAGAATCACATTGTTGCACGCGGTGAGGTTAAGGCCTAGGGTGATAAACACCATATCCAATCCACCGCAACCCCACCACAACCGAACAAGCGGTACAACGGTATGGGCACACACATAACGCGATCAGTGTAAGCGGTGGTGGGGGCAACGAGGGTTCCAGATAAAAACTCATCAGTACCAAGAAGACAAGATTAAGGGAGCAAATAAACACCGGGAAGTTCCCGAAAAAAAGCCGGAAGAGACTTCGCGGGAAAACCAGCCAGGGTTCCTTG
>JBBPRK010000847.1:0-17205 GCA_038093075.1 Boletus patriciae
CTCCGACATGAGGTTATCGCGTGCATTGGGGCAGTAGCTCACGTTTATGAGCTTTACAATGCGGTCGGGTTTGCCCTTGATGGAGACATTGATAAGGACCGTTCCGGTGCCGAGAACTTCAAGTTCTGGACTGTTTTTTACTATCCCCTTGATTGTGTCATGCGATGGCGTGAACGTGGCGAATGCCGATTGTTCGACGCAGATGTGGTTCATTGCGCCACCATCTAGGATCCATCCGAAGCGGGAGTGGGAATGTGTGCTGGCGAGGTAGGCAGAGAGGCTGGAGTCGGAGTGCTGATTATCGGGTTCACTGCTGCTGTTGCCATCAGCGATGGCCTGGTTGGCCTTCTTTCCGCTGGATCTGCTTTTGCCTTTGAACCTTTTGGTTTTATCGTCAGCCTTTCCTTTCCCTTTCTCCTTTTCCTTCTCGTCACCCTTGTCCTCTTTCTTTGACTTCTTTGGCCTCGCTTTTCCGTGCATTGCCCCTCCCGGTAAGTAGCATTCCTTCGTCCAGTGACCAGTGACCTTACAGTTGTTGCAATATGGTTGGCCTGGTATGGGCATGCAACTAAGTCCGCTTTTGGTCATGTTGGGTTGCGTGGCTTGGAAAGCGCTTGCAGTGCCTTTGGTTTAACTCCCGCGTACTCCGGATTCATCACGGATGCGCCGTTCGACTTCGGTTGAGGTGTAGCGGTCGGGTAGGGCTGCGAAGACATAGTTCCATGTTGATGGCATTGATATACGTAGGAAGCAGGCAAATAGTTCGTCGGGAATGTCGTGTTGCATGAGGACTAGGTCATGTTGATAACCCTTCATTTTAGCGATGTGGGCTCCGACATCTTCGCCGTCAGTATGGCGGGTGGTCACGAGAGCGATGATCGTGAGGGTCCAGTCGGTCGCGGTAGTCCCCGAGTAGAGACGTCGTGCCTCTGACCATATTTTGGCAGCAGTTGAGAGGTGGCCTATTTGGTTTTGGATCTCCTCCGTCATGCATGCGGTTAACACGGAGCTAACGAAGGAATTGGCTTTGTTCCACCGGATGTAGTGGTTTTTGTTATCCATCATATCCTCGGGTCCGAAGTCAGGGTCTAGGTAGATATGGAGTCCGACGGTTTGTAGTGCGCGAGACGTGGTGGAGGTCCAGGTGGAGTAATTGGTGGCGGTGAGCCGGGGTTTTAGACGAAAAAGGTGGTTGAATTTTGACGGATCAATGGATTTCGTCAGGGTGAAATGGACCTCGTCTTCGCCGGACGTATTGTCGTCGATAATGCCCAATGAATAGGGGGACACGGGTCGGGATGGTGTGGCGTCTGGTGGGGAGCGTGATGTTGGTCGGGCGGCAAAGGCCGGATTGAGAAATGGTTGGTTGGTTCGACCGCTGGGTTCTCCATGGGGGTACACTGTTGGGAATACGGCAGGGCGCAGGTTTCCTACCGTGCTATCCGGTGGTCCTGTGCGGCTTTGGCGTCCGCGCGAGGTGCTGCGTGACATGGTCGGGTGAGGTCGGGTGCGAACAAGTCGTTCGGGCGTTTGACGTGAGTTACGAGATTTCTGACTGCCCTACTTGATCTCGTCGTAGTAGGTGGGTCTGGGGTTTGGTCGGCGAGTCTCGTTGAGTTTTTACCGCGCTAGGCGGGGCTCATAACCTGTGAGAGGGAACGACCTAAATAGAAGAGGTGAATACCTCCAGTCGAGTATGTACGAGACTGGACTATGTACCTAAATAGAAGAGGTGAATACCTATCCTATGTTAGTACAGTAATAAAGGAGTGAGTGTAACTAGTGCTTACCTCCAGTCGAGTATGTACGAGACTGGAGGAAAAGTGGGAGGACGCGCGTTGCGAAGGTAACTGCGCTGGAGTCCGAAAAAGGAAATGTAGGGAGTGTAGTAAACGAAGGTTAATGTAATAAGTACTATCTACGGGCTGTTCTCCAACATCTTTTAGCGCCGAGGGGTAAGCTGCGACTGCCTTGCCGTTTCTGATACGCCGAGATCCTTCCCGCTCCGTTGTTGCCACTGTTTGCTGGTTACATCGCATCACTGCTCGGGCTCAATATTGCAGACCATATTCTGACAGCGTACTTCGATTCGTGACGAATAGACCCCACGTCAAGACTGCTGTTTTTTTGCCAAGTGCCCCATCATTGAGAGCGTCCACGACAATGCCAATCACACAAGCCCACGTCGGAAGGGCCATCGAGCAGACAGAACATCACCGACGACTATCCAACATCAACCTGAACCCACCATGTCCTTCGCAATGTTGTAAGCACCCTAGGACACGTAATCAAAGATGCGCACCTTCGTCCCGCAATTTCCCATTCCTCATCCCTGGTCCAGGCTCCAGCGATGGGCATCCCGACCAATGCCCAGTTTTTTTTTTCGAAACATGGTCCCTCAAAACTGGACGTCGCCTTCCTCAAAAACCGCATTTGCAGAGGATGTCAGATAAGTGAGCCCAACGCCATACGGATCATCGAAAAGGCGATGGCTATTCTCCGGAATGAGCCCAACATCCCCAGGTCAACGCCCCGATCACAGGTCAGTCATCCACTTCTTCGCTTCAACCCTTGCACTAACTATCATTCTCGCCTGTACTGACCGGTGGTTGCCAGTATTAATATGACCTCATGAAACTCTTTAAAGTCAGTGGAAGCCCTGCTGATACACGATACTTGGCGACTATGTTGACAGGGGCTGCTTTAGCATCGAGGTGGTTATCTCTCTGCTCTCCCTTGCAAACCACTCACTATCTTCCTGTGCATGCTGTACTTGTGGGCATTGAAAATATGGTACCCCGACACCCTATTCCTCCGTCGTGGAAATCATGAGCACCCCCATCTGACAGACTATTTTACGTTCAAGCTCAAGTGTCGGTCATTTTTTCATTTGTATTCAGAGGTAAAACATTAATTGGCTTGACTCAGGCAAACACAAGTATTCTGATCATGTTTACGATGCCTGCATGGAGTCGTTCTGTGCCCTCCCGCTCGCCACCATCACAAACAAACAATTCCTATGCATTCATGGTGAGCTGTCGCCCGAGCTGAACACGATGGACGATATCCGCGCAGTATGTTCCTTCACATTGCTTGTGGCGAGCAACTCAAGAATTGCACTAGATTGATCGATTCTGGGAACCGCCCACACACAGGTTGAGGTGTGACACTATGTGGTCAGTCGAGGACCTTGGGCAGGAAAAAATGAATGAGAGCTTTGTGTATAACCACGTGCGGGGGTGCTCATCTTTCTTTACATGCGCTTTCCTGTATGAAGAGACGGTAGTATATACTCACCTCGTCGACAGGTACCAGGCTGCTTGTCAGTTCCTGGAATGCAATAACCTCTTTTCAATCATCCACGCACACGAAGCTCAGGATGCAAGGTCCGTCCATGCTTGTTGTCTCCTTGATCGTCTCCCGAACGTATTTCCAGGTACTGGATGTCCGCAAGACCAAGACAACCAGCTTTTCTTTGGTCATGATGATCTTTTCTGTGCCAGACTATCTCGGCATTTACAACAACAAAGCTGCTGTGCTCAAATATGTGAGTAACGTGATGCATATTCACCAATTTAACTGTATCCCCATCCATATTGGCTATCCAACTTTATGGATGTCTTTACATGGAGTTTGCTGTTCATCGGAGAGAAAAGTGCGTTATCAATTCTCGACGTTCGCGAACTGGAGTTGACCGTGTGATAGTCACGGACATGCTTGTTGTGGTTCTTAATACCTGCAGCGAGGGAGAAGTTGAAGAATCTGATGAAGAAATTGTGCCACGGCCATCACGTCCTGAGGATTCCGTTGAGCGGAGAATGGTGATCAAGAACAAGATTCTTGCTGCCGGGCGTATGGCACGCATTTTTGTGCTTCTTCGGTTTGTGGTGTTTTTTTCACGTGTTGTTGCATGGGGTGACTCATCACAGTTTAATCCAATAGAGAAGAGTCAGAAAAGATGGGAGAGCTGAAGAGCATGAGTGGAACTGCCAAATTGCCGTATGGAACACAAGCATTGGGCACAGAGGGCATTAAGGACGCCATCCCAGGATTCGGTGACGCATATGTCTCTATTCGTTCATGCCAAAATTCGAGCGCTCATCCACGTTTAGACGCAAATCTGGTATCGAGAATGAATGCCCGCCGCCCAAGTTGTTTGACGCCGAAGAAGCAAAAGCGTTCCTTGCCCTACGTGCGCACTCACAATCCCTCCACGAGGCACCCTCGACGGGCGACCTCTCGCTGTCCACCTTTCGGTCGACTGAAGTGAGTATTGAAGTGGCCCTGTCGTCTGCCTCGTTGGCATCATCACACAGCCAGTTGAGCGTGGGCGGGGGGCCTTCGACGCCCACCTCGCCGACGTCGTTGCTGAGCAAGGTGGCGTTCCGGGGATGGCATGGACGACAGGCGAGTTTGGAGACGACGAGGACAAGTCCATCGACGCGGAGATGGAGTTTGGAGAGTATGATTTCTACGATTCAGGAGGCGTTGGATGGGAAAGAATTGGAGGCGATGGCGATGGCGAGCAAGGGTGTGGGCGCCAGTGCGGGGATGGGGACGGGTGGTGGGTATTATGGTGGTGGGGGGGCAAAGGAGTCTGGGTAGGGTAGTAGCACGGTGGATGGTGGATGTAGAGTACAGACTGTATGTAATTCACTTTTAGAGTCATCTTTTTCAAGCACGGATCTGCAAGATAGTGGCAATCGGTGGTAATGACTGGGTCGACATTGGCTGGTACAGTCGCTACTTTAGAAGGACTAGTTGACACGATCACAAAGCAAATACGACTAGGTTGTTCTTCGAATAAATTACATGCTCTTGTTGCACACTTGGTATGGGCAAAATTCAATGACACTTCAAGGAACAACACGGTTACATGACTAGCAAACAACAAGCAACATCAAACACAACGGTGACACAGTACACGCTTTACGGGACTCGGTAGCCGAGGACTTGGCTCCTATTCAGCCATCCTTTAGGCTTCCTCCTCAAAGGCTTGCTGTTCGAGAATTTCGGAGGCCTCATCGTTCCAGTCACCAGCCCATTCCTGAAATGGGTGTCAATAGAGTAAGCATTCGGTAGTAGCAGAGACATACGATAGTGTCAGAAACGTTCAACGAAACGGCACGCTCCTCCAAGGCTTGCTCGTTGACAATGTCAGAGGCATCAGAGGTCCGGTTCCACCACGACCAACCCTGAAAATCTCATGAGAGGAAATCTGCCACAGAAAACGATACATACCTGAGCAGTCTCGGTGGTGGACATTGTATGGGGATAGAGCAGGTGATAGTAGACATTGGTGTTCAAGTTGTATGAGCACTGTTGGATTTGTGAACTTATCTTATATGCCCTCTCGTGGAACAAACAAACAAACACACTGCAGTTTTCGGCATAGTCTGCAATGTAGTGACCCTTGATTGATTGGATAATAACGAGTCGTGCAATGACGTTCTATTGTTCCGCATCTTCACACCGAGTGGAGCTCATTTGTCATGTTGACCAATTGGGTTGTACCCATTGTTCCCTCTTGCGGTATAGTATAAAGTGTAAGCGAAGCCTTCCGACGAACGGAGGAAACGAAACCCACAATAAGTACGTAGGAACTGCTTAGCGGATCCCAGTGAATGGAGCTTCTAGAGTAATGTACCGTAATTGACGTTGGTAACACGAGGACCAGACTGACACGTACCTAATATGACAAAAGGCGGTGGTATCACCGCGATTCAGCATGGTTTGAGTGAGGGGGTGATAGCTCTCCATGGAGGTTGGTTCGGGCTCGTGGACCCGCACTACTACAGTAGTAGAGCCTGCCACCAGAGGGTCAGTGTCGATTTCGTCACTCAGGCTCTGATGAGGGTATTACTCGGCTTCCTCAAAGTGTTTGTGGAGGTTGATTCATTGCGCATTGTGTACAGTCCAGACTCTCTTCTCTCCGCATCAGGACGCGAAGAGAACAGAATCTTTGCTGAGCCAAGCTGCGGCGACCTCGAGGTAGATAGAATAATTACATTCTAGAGAGCTTCAACATCTCAATCTGTACAGGCTTGTAATAATGCAGCGTTCAAAGCTCACCTGACTTGGTGTCGTGGGCCACACTATGCGGTCGGATCTGTGCACTATGAATCATTGTGCATGGCTCAAAACCAGTCAACCATCGTGGTTTCCGCCTCGAGTGACCGTATAGTCTGAGCCAACCTTGGACTGACTAGAAGAAATATGGGTAGCAAACCATTACTTTTTCCAAGGAAAGTCAACTGTCCCGCCATGTCTCATTACTTCGAAATATGAGCCATTGCACTTGATCACTCATGGCCATGGTCATGCTGACCCGATTAGATTTCCACTGGCTGGGGTGCTGTCCAGCGACACAGTAACGAGCCGTTCGTGAAATCTGCTAGGGCTGTCGACCCTACCAATCGTTCTGCTGTTGTTCAACACGACGGGTTTACTGGATGGTTGCAACATGAGAGAATCGAAAAAAAATCGTACTGTTGTCCACATGGTAGATCTGATCATGAGCCAAGTGTCTGTCACGGTTGTGAGTCGAGTTGGTCAGCGCAGAGATCAACAAACAAATCGACCAGGGCCTGCAAAAAAACAGTACCAGCCTGAGAAACATGGGAGACAGAACGATTATGTAAACACTTTCAAGGCTGACAACTACTAGTAGGCCATACTGGCTCAGGCCGTATGTGATAGTAGAGCAAGTATACTACCCGTTGTAACTTGTAAGCCAAGCAATCGCCCTGAGCCAGTAGGTTCGCCGCGCCACCGCATTTCTTGAGGAGTCCCAAGCAAGGTCTCTCGTTGCTCGAAATTGACCGGTCTTTTCACCAACACGTGATGTCATGTGCTCGGCTCTTTGCGTGCATTGCTACTTGTCAAGCAAGGTTTCTGCTGATGCAGGCGGCATTAGGGATCTGCACGGGTAAACCCCCGGGTACCAGAGGTCCAACCCGTACCCCTACCCATGCAGTACCCATACCCACCAACCAACCTGTGGGTACAAAAGTTCATGGGTACCTGTCACAGGTACTCGGGTACTGACCCGTGGCGGGTTTACCCCATGGGTACCTACACAAGTCATACCTATATCATTCCTTAGTTACTACTAGTATACATCAGACTATTTTACACATGTATTTTTACATATATGGCACCTCCATGCAAGGATAAGGGTGAGGCTGCATCGTTGTCGAATGCGGAGGGTTGAGGCAAGGATGAGGCGCTGTCGTTGTCATCGCATGTGGAGGATGGAATTGAGGGTGACTTGGAGGTGTCATCATCAGCGCATGACGAGGTGGGTGAGGGCGAGGCAAGGACAAGAACGAGATGCCATCGTCGTCGTCGCATGTGGAGGGTCGAGGTGAGTGAGGGCAAGGCGTCGTTGTCATCGCGGGATGAAGTGGTCGAGGGTGAGGTAAGGATGAGGACGAGGACGAGGTGCTGTCTTTGTCGTTGCATGTGGAGGGTCGAGGTGAGTGAGGGCAAGGCGGGCGAGACATCAGCATCATGACATGGCAAGGTGGGCAAGGGCAAGGCAAGGACGAGGACGAGACGCCGTTGTCGTCATCGTCATATGTGGATGGTCGAAGCAAGGGCAAGGCGTTGTCGTTGGCGCATGACAAGGTGGGTGAGGGCGAGGCAGGCGAGGCATTGCTGTCATTGTGTGACGAGGTGGGCAAGGCGAGGACGAGGACGAGACGCCATCGTCGTCGTCATATGTGGATGGTCGAAGCGAGGCCGAGGCGTCGTCGTTGGCGCATGATGAGGTGGTGAGGGCGAGGCGAACGCGAGCACA
This sequence comes from Boletus patriciae, assembly GCA_038093075.1. Taxonomy (NCBI): domain Eukaryota; kingdom Fungi; phylum Basidiomycota; class Agaricomycetes; order Boletales; family Boletaceae; genus Boletus; species Boletus patriciae. Next base: position 7,802 of record JBBPRK010000847.1, read on the forward strand.
ATCACTTGAAGCGAAGAAATCACCAGAACTCACCTGAGAAGGTTCGAGGCGACCCAGATGAGCCGGGCAGTGAAACGGCTGTACCAACGGGTTACCCGAGCCGCGACTTACCATATATAGATACCCGTGGTGGGTTCACAGGTTCACGGGTTCACGGGTTCACGGGTTCACGGGTTCACGGGTTCACGGGTTCATGGGTTCACGGGTTCACGGGTTCACGGGTTCACGGGTTCACGGGTTCACGGGTTCACGGGTTCACGGGTTCACGGGTTCACGGGTTCACGGGTCACGGGTCACGGGTCAAGGGGTCATCATTTTCCAACCCGTACCTGTACCCATGCATACCCATACCCCTGACCCCTGGTGGGTTACCCATACCCGTGCAGATCACTAGGCGGCATTTCCCAAGTTCATGCATCGCATCTAAAGTTGCCGGGGTTCGGGCTGGGGTCGGTTCAGATGAATTTCTGCTGACCCCGAACTTGAACCGACCATCCATTTCTACAGTCGTCAGGCCCTGAACCATTGCCAACGGTTCAGCCCTGGACCGGGTCTGTACGGTTCTGATCAGGTTCAAACCGGGTCTGACCCATTTTACAGCTAAATTAGTAAATATTTGAATCTACTGAATTTACGATGTCTCTACCATGGCCTTCTGCTTTCGCACCTCCACAATAGAGTCTTCCAACCATCGGTTCTCCTCCGCAGCATGTTTGGCATCAATTTGGGACTGGTGGCGTCTTCACTCCTTCTTGTACTTGCCCTTGACAGTTTGGATGGCACCAAAGTTTTTGGGAAGCAGCTGTGCACGGTGTTTCGTGTCCGTGAGGCCCACGTCGGAAAAAATGCACTCACACGGAACTGATGATCCCTGTATAGGTAGATAGTCGAGTGCGATTCGACTGAGTACTGGATAGCAAGTAGCATTGTCCTTTAGTACGAGCAAATTGGTGAGGTTGTCAGGATGACAGAACATTTGACGAACCTTCCACCATCGCAGAATGACCTCTGCCTGACATTCGGGAGAATCTGTGTAGTTAATTGTAAGCAGATTCTCTGAAAGGTACCTTGTTAATTCAGCACGCATGTTGTTCGACGTATTTTGCTCACAGGCTCGGCGCTCCTGTGTTGCTCTTTCGATCAAACTACTCGATATCGTGCGTGCGATGGGAGTAGCAGCTGTTGAGCCTTGGTTCTGTGAGGATTTGACTTTGTAAGCTTTCTGGTATTTGTCGAACTGTTATGCATCCGTCAGCAGGAAGGTTTGATGCGGCGAGCATTCGGACTTACCACTTTCCCCATAACATCATCAGCTTGCTTCTGGCCATTAAGGGTCCACATGATATTAAAGTACTCATTCTTGAGACAGGGATTTAGATCTGATAAAGTAATTAGACATGCATGGTGGAACGGAGACAATGAAACACGTACACATGGACACAATAGGGTAGTTCAGAATAGAAATCAGCGTCGATTTCGAAATGGATTTGGACTTTTGAAATCGCTGAAAACAGCTTTGAATCTTGACATACCTCGATTTGAGGTCGATTTGGGGACCGTTTTCGGGCATCAGCGTGTTGGAGTTTCAAAACACAGTGGACACAATCAGCGCTGCAAGTCGTGCATCTGAGCCACAACTACTCGCCCCCATCACATCCTTTCCTATGCCTATGAAGCCCGAGCGCCAATTGATTGCTGAGGTGGCCTTCCAGGCCTATCTGGCTTCCATCATTTCCGAGTCCCAGATACTCGTTGATCCACCAACTTCCTCAGAGTCGGGTTCATCTGATAGCTCATCAAGCTCTGACTCTGACTCTGATGAGCCAGATGGAGGGCAAGTTCTCACTCCCAGTGACTCCATGTTGAACCTCCTAGGCGTGCTATATTCTCGCCGATAGCTTGCTGCTCGTCAACCGATCAGCAAGAGTGGAGAGAATTTGTGCTTACTTTTGACAGACTGGAAGCATGGACAGCCGGATGTCTTTCGGGCACATGTTCGCATGACTCCAGAGTGCTTTGATGTACTCTTGGCTGCCTTACAAACAGATCCTGTGTTCCAATCTCAATCTAATCATTCCCAGATGCCCATTGAGATGCAATTGGCCATCGCCTTATATCGCTTTGGTCATTATGGCAATGCAATTGGCACAAGGATGGTCGCACTCTGGGCTGGGATAGGATATGGCACAGTCCGTCTTGTCACAAACCGTGTCATGACTGCAGTTTGTCGAGAGGAATTCCGAAGGGCCACACTCTACTGGCCATCGGGGCCAGAAAAAGAGGCAGCAAAGCAGTGGGTTGAGGATAACTCATGTGTAGCATGGCGAGATGGATGGGTCCTGGTGGATGGCACCTTGATTCCCCTCTATGCTCAACCAGGATTTTTTGGAAACTCCTGGTATGACCGCAAGTCCAACTATTCTCTCAATGTTCAGGTATGTGTTCTTCAGTTATTTTATGCAGTTGCTTACAAATAGAGGCAAGATTGTGTCTACCCCAGATCTTCGGATTGTGGACTATTCTGTTGGTCTTCCCGGCAGCCAGCATGATGCTACTGCATTTGCAGAAACTCGTGTCTATAAAGAACATGAAGTTCTGCTTGGGGAGGATGAGTGGATATGGGCAGATACTGCATATCCTCTTCATGGTTGGTGTCAAGCTCCATATAAAGTGTATGTACTTTTTCATTAATTTTCTTGTCAAAAGTACTATTGAGAATGTTATTCTAGACCTGAAAAGGACTCTGAAGAGAACACCACTTACAACTATCATATTTCCAAACTTCGCATCCGATCCGAGCATGCAATTGGCTATCTCAAGGGTACCTGGCAATCTTTACAGGGACTGCGAGTACGCATTGACAATGAGAACCATATCCAATATGCAACTCTTTGGATTATCACCTGTATTCACCTTCAAACTTTCATTCTTGGTCATCAACAAGGAATGAATGTTTCAACAGATGCATTCTTTCACAAGGGACAGCAAATTATGAAGGAAGAACGTGAACAGCGTGCTCAATTACAAGAAATCCAAGAACGAGCACAGGAGGAAGAAAATGTGGGTGTTGAATCAAGGAATGTGGAGTTATTGGAAGGAAAGCTGAAAAGAGAGGAGTTGAAACTAAGCTTGTTCAGGTATCTGTATAGTTAGGAGAAACTCGAACTAGATGAAGGGGATAAGCTATGAAAGAGAAGGCTTGATTATGTATCAGTATAGTTGGAGAAAAACCAAAGTAGAAAGGGATATCTAGTTCCGAAGACGAGGGTCAATAATAGCTGGAGGGCCTACAAGTCCACCATGCTGAAGTCAAGTAAGCTCGATCTGTCTCTCCATCATAGCCAGCTCATGTGCACGTTGAGCTGCTCCTTCCTCCCTCTGAGCCTTAAGACGCATGGACTCCAACTCAACAGCAGTGTCACGAGCAGCCTGGCGCTTGATCTGCTCACGTGCCGTACACTGTTGAGCATTACTCTGATTCATAGCAAGACGAACCTCTCGCTCTGCATCTGCCACCTCCTTGATGAGCTCCTGTGGAGTTTTGCGCTTTTTCGCAGATTGCGAGACAGCCGGAACATCCAAAGCTCTCTTCATAGGAATGGTCAATGTCAGTTTCTCTTTACCTTTACCCTTGCTATTGTTCCCCTTGTCATCAGGAGACTCTCGAAAAGGAGAGCTTGGATCAGGCATGTCCTCGTCTGAGTTATCATCCATAGAACTTGGAGTGTGAGGAGTCTGATCATCCTACAACAATCTCAGGACTCGCAGGTCACTGATATAATTAGTTGAATATATACTTACCTCGTCATCCTCTGCCGTCGGGTCTAAGATGCTAAGGTCAAGTATCGACTAACTATTTGAGATGGAATTCCGGCTGTGGTTTGGATTGCCGCCAACCAATAGAGCCATGCGACGATACCACGGGAACTTCTTCTTGATATCCTCTAATGACTAATCAACAAGAACGACATACTCGAGACACAAATAGGTTACCCCAGACATTGGCAACATCACTGCCTTCGTGAAGTTCTGCCTCTGATCCAGCAACCACGAGACCATGGCCAGTTTGACCAAGCATCTCTTTGAAGGCATGGTAGCTGCTTTTCAACCTGCCATAAGGCATATAAGTTCTCTGAAGTGTCCGAGTCAGCGACCCATAACCGAAGTCAAACTTACGAGTTTACTCAATTTTTGATGACACCCCAGAGCTGCTTGATGTCGCCCATAATGAAAAATGCAACGGCGATGTCGGCACAGTGCTGGATAAGACTTTTGCCCTTACCGGTAGGAGTCTTGTTGTCAAGACCACCTAGATCGAAGCCGAAGGCTGCCCGCCAGGTGGCAGACTCTTCTATGAGGGTCAGGAGGGTATCTGTCTTGTGCCAGTACTCCTCCTTTCCCCACCTATGCTTCGTTTAGTCCAGATACAAATAAAACGAACTCCAACTCACTGAACAACAACACGGGGGTTTTTGGCAGTCTCGTCGTCGACTTGAGTCTCTGCTTGACTGGGATTCTCCTTGTCGGCTGCCTTTTTTGAACTGGGCCTCGTGGGCATGCCCTTCTGAGCCTTACGCGAGAGTTTTCCCGCCATGAACACCAGCGGGAATGTGTGATAACGAGCAGGATGAATGAGTGCGTCCGAGTCCTTGACGTGTTTCAAACCCCGACAGGCTGGTGCCGAACGGTGCCGAAAACAGACTCCAAATCGATCTCGAAACAAGTCGCGAGATCCATTTCGAAATCGACCTCGAAATCGACGCGAAATCGACGCCGATTTCTATTCTGAACTACCCTAATCAATCGCACCAATCCGGATAATACATTGCAAATTACTAGGCTCGGTCATCGATTATCTTAATCACTATGCTTGCACCGGGCGAGAAAAGCTGGCCTGCCCTGGAGTGCCTCCCTGCTAGTGCTGGTGATTTGACGCATTTTCGACGGGGACGCCAGCCTGAGGGGTGTGTGATTGACTCAGGCTGTCAGAGAAAATGTCGTTGGCATCTTCGAGGGGGAGGACACGGCGATTCGGTGGTGGCCAAGTTCTTTCCTACACATCGGACCAGCCTGAGGGGCCGATGATGGGATGTTCCCGTATTCAAGTTTCGTCTCCAAACCTAGTACCCAACCAAATATCAATCCTCTATTGTGCGGGTCTAACGTGAGAGACATAATTTATCTTGTGCTACGACCCAGTCGTAGCCCCTAACGAGCCGAGTTGGATCAAGTTCAAGGAATTCGCATTCGGAGCGAAGGATTTCACTAAATGGTACTAAAGTGTTCACCGCAACTCCACATTAGGCAGATTCTGATATGATATCAGGCCAGTGAGTGACACGCTCTTGCTGCACGCTCACCATGGGCAGAATTCAACTACAGTTCCAGGAACGATACGGTTACACGATTACGACACAACAGGCAACATCAAAGACAACGCTGATATAGTACATGCTTTACTGCGCTCAGTAGCAGAGGACTTGGCCACTACTTGGCCACATTCTGGACTCCCTCCTCGGAAGCTTGCTCTTCGAGAATTGCGGAGGCATCCTGGAACCAGTCGATACCAAGGGGCCACAGCTCGGATGGGTGTCAATAATGAAAACATTCAATAGTAACAGAGACATACAATAGGGTCAGAAATCATCAACGGATGGGCACGCTCCTCTAAGGCTTGCTCGTTGACAATGTCAGAGGCATCTTCGGCCCACCAAACAAAAGGGCGAGGCCATTGCTAAAAGTCTCATGAGAGCGAATCTTCCGCATCAACAGATACATACTACAACAGGAGGCCCGTCAGGAGAACCACTTTCGAAGGAGGGCATTGTGTGCAAGATACAGCAGGAGATAGTAGATGGTGTTGTTGTCTCAAGACCTTTAGATTCGTATTCAGCCCATGTTATATACCCTTTGGCGGAACAAACAAATAACCACACTGCAGTTTTCGGCGGGGTCGGCGTCGCGGTGACCTTCGACTTATTACCAACGGGACGGGGTCCCACTTGATATGGTCATGCAAGAGCGTTCTATTGTTCCGTGTTTTCGCGCTTGATAAAGCTATTTCGTCATGTTGTTTGGGACTTGACCAAAAAAAAAAAACCAACGTTCAAATTCCCTCTTGCGGTATGCAATCAAACCTTCCGAGGAAAGGAAGAAACGGCGGATGCCCTAGTGGATCTAAATTCCAGAACAACGTACCGTAATTGGCGTGGATAACGCGAGGACCAAACTGGTACGTACCGAACACGACGACAGAATGTAGTATCACCGCGATCCGCCAAGGTTTGAGTGGGGGCGGGATAGTCCTTCAAGGAGGTTGGTTCCAACGGGTGGACACGCACTGCTAGCAGAGCCTGCGGACAGTGTGTTGGCGTCAGTGTCGATTTCGTCACTCAGGCTCTGACAAGGGTACTACTCGGCTGCCTCAAAATTTCTGTGGAGCAGTTCAACGCGCGCAGTCCAAACTCGCTTCCGGTCATCACTGCCTCCGCGCCAGGACACGAATAGAACAGGATCTTTGCCAAGGCGAACAGCGGTGGCTTTGAGGTAAACAGAACAGTTACGTTCTAGTGAGCTTCATCTCAATTTTTAATAACGCGGCGTTCGCAGCTCACCTGATTTGGAGCCATGAGCCAGCCAATGCAGTCAGATTTGGCGGTGGCTTTGAGATAAACAGAATAGTTACGTTCTAGTGAGCATCATCTCAATTTGTACGGGCTTGTAATAATGCGCCATTTGCAGCTCACCTGATTTGGAGCCATGGGCCATTGGCAGTCAATGCATAGCCGTACTCGTTGAGCCGAGTTACCTAGCTGAATCTCATACTTGCTCGCATTAGAAGCCTGATTTCACTGTTCACGAGACCACGGGTTATTGAGTCTGAAGAACTTGAATGTTTGACATGGTAGTTGCAATGTGGCAGTGTACCAATGCTTGCGTAATCAATCCGCTCAACAATTCCACCACGTAGAGTACGACGCTTTTCGATTCTCTCCTTATCACAACCATCCAGCAGATTCGCCGCGAACAACCGGCTCGACGACCGGTAAGGCTAACTTCCCCAGAAGACTTCACGGAGATGGCTTGTTACTTTTTCGCTAGATGGGCCACGCCATCTAAATCGGGTCACGTGGCCGAGGGTGAGTGAGTGACATGGAGCGATCGACTTTCCTTGAAAGCAGCAACAATTTCTTCCAAGATTGGCTCGGACTACACGGTCAGCGTGGCGGCAGCCATGATAGGGGAAGCCACGGACACTCAGAGCACAAATCTGATTGCATTGACTGGCTCATGGCTCCAAATCAGGTGAGCTGCGAACGCCGCGTTATTAAAAATTGAGATGAAGCTCACTAGAACGTAACTGTTCTGTTTACCTCAAAGCCACCGCTGTTCGCCTTGGCAAAGATCCTGTTCTATTCGTGTCCTGGCGCGGAGGCAGTGATGACCGGAAGCGAGTTTGGACTGCGCGCGTTGAACTGCTCCACAGAAAGTTTGAGGCAGCCGAGTAGTACCCTTGTCAGAGTCTGAGTGACGAAATCGACACAACACTGACACCCTGTCCGCAGGCTCTGCTAGCAGTGCGTCCACCCGTTGGAACCAACCTCCTTGGAGGACTATCCCGCCCCCACTCAAACCTTGGCGGATCATGGCGATACTACATTCTGTCGTCGTGTTCGGTACGTACCAGTTTGGTCCTCGCGTTATCCACGCCAATTACGGTACGTTGTTCTGGAATTTAGATTCACCAGGCATCCGCCGTTTCTTCCTTTCCTCGGAAGGTTTGATTGCATACCGCAAGAGGGAACTCGGACGTTGGGTATCTTTTTTGGTCAAGTCCCAAACAACATGACGAAACAGTTTTATGAAGCGTGAAGACACGGAACAATAGAACGCTCTTGCATGACCATATCAAGTGGGGCCCTGTCCCGTTGGTAATAAGTCGAAGGTCACCGCGACGCCGACCCCGCCGAAAACTGCAGTGTGGTTGTTTGTTTGTTCCGCCAAAGGGTATATAACATGGGCTGAATACGAATCTAAAGGTCTTGAGACAACAACACCATCTACTATCTCCTGTTGTATCTTGCACATAATGCCCTCCTTCGAAAGTGGTTCTCCTGACGGGCCTCCTCCTGTAGTATGTATCTGTTGATGCGGAAGATTCGCTCTCATGAGACTTTTAGAAATGGCCTCCCCCTTTTACTTGGTGGGCCGAAGGTGCCTCTGACATTGTCAACGAGCAAGCCTTAGAGGAGCGTGCCCATCCGTTGATGATTTCTGACCCTATTGTATGTCTCTGTTACTATTGAATGTTTTCATTATTGACACCCACCCGAGCCGTGGCCCCTTCGTATCAACTGGTTCAAGGGTGCCTCTGCAATTCTCGAAGAGCAAGCTTTCGAGGAGGGAGTCCAGAATGTGGCCAAGTAGTGGCCAAGTCCTCTGCTACTGAGCGCAGTAAAGCATGTACTATATCGTTGTCTTTGATGTTGCCTGTTGTGTCGTAGCTGTGTAACCGTATCGTTCCTGGAACTGTAGTCGAATTCTGCCCATGGTGAGTATGCAGCAAGAGCGTGTCATTCACCGGTCTGATATCATATCAGAATCTGTCTAATGTGGAGTTGCGGTGAACACTTTAGTACCATTTAGTGAAATCCTTCGCTCCGAATGCGAATTCCTTGAACGTGATCCAAGGATCCGCACTCGGCTCTTGGGGCCCGGGGCTATGACTAGGTCGGAGCTCGAGATAAATTATTCCCCTCACGTCAGACCCGGCGCACAATGGAATAGACAATAATTATTGTGTATAATGATAAAATGCTAGGCTGGTGATGCGCAGGCATCGACTTGTGTACCAGAAACAGAGGGCATATGATGACGGTCTGGTGGATCCAGACCACCTACCAGGATCTTTGGTCGCGTCGATTCAGAAAGGTCTCAAGTCTCGAACTAACTAGTACAAGTGCGTTGAATTTCCATGCGAGCGATCATTCCGACACTGCTCGCTCTAGCCTACGCAATCTATACAGTAAATGCATGCAAATATCAATATCCCAGGCCATGCGGATCGTCAAAGATTCGTTCAGAACTTGCCCGTCAGCTTGCCGAGATGAAGATACCGCGTCAACAGCAGCAAGCACACCGAGAATATCAGGATTCCCCCTAATCCGCCGTATAAGAATGTGTGTGCGAAAAAGGATTGGGAGCACTCACCAGCGTACCATCCTACATCCTCGAAGCCACCCGTCGCCGAATTGATGGCTCCAGATATGGGCGGCCCAGCGAGCGCCCCAAGGGCAGCAAAGCTCAGGAACAACCCTGTGCGTCGACCGACGTCGCCCATGGCACCCATGGACATGGCGGGCACAGAGAGGAGAGAGACGTAGGTCCCACACGAAAAACTGTCG
>JBBPRK010000848.1:0-17203 GCA_038093075.1 Boletus patriciae
CGTTACCGTTTGCGCCCGCACGTGACCGTGGCCGTGTCGACTCCCGCCCATGCCCGCGTCGCTCTGCCCCGACGTGCTCCTCGACCGAAACAAGCCCCTCAGAGGTTTCTTCCCCTTGTCCCTCGACCCAAAGAGCCCCGCGAGACGAGACGACGGCCGCGGATCGGGCTCGGGATCGCCGAAGAGCATCTCGATCTCGGAGCTGTGGTTTTGGAGATCGAGGAGGTCCGGGAGCTCGGCAGGAAGGTTCGCGAGGACGTGTCGGTAGGGCGAGGTGTCCCATATGTCCGCGGGCGGTCGTGGGAGGGGGTTGTTGTTGTTGTTGGACGTCGTCGGGATCGGGGCTGGCGTGGACGAGGGCATGGGCATAGGCATGGGGATTGAGGCGGTATAGGGCGTTCGGACGGACGGGCGGACGGGCTCGTCGACGTTTGGTCTCTGGGGGGGTGGGAGATCGACGGGGCGGTAAAAGTCAGTGAAGCGGGGGCGCGCCGAGTCGGGTGCGTTGCGGGGTGGTTCGGAGTAGAAGAACGGGGGCGGTGGGATGACAGGTTCGGCGGCGAGGGGCGAGGGCGGGAGGTGGGGTTGGGGCATCTGTGTCTGGGCGGTGGCTGGTGGTGCAGATGAGTGTGGGTGGACGGGCGCGGGTGGGGCGGTAGAGCCTGGCGCGGGGACGGGCATTTGCATGGCTGGCGGGTGCTGGACGGCGGGTGCTGTTGCGACGGGGGGTTGGACAGGCGCTGCGGTAGTTTGGTATGCCATCGGAACATAAGTGTGGGGCATGGCGAGGACAGGCTGCTGAACGCCAAAGGGCGGTACGACCGCCATCTGTACGGGTGCATAGTACGTTGGAAACGCGGATTGTATCTGTGGGTCTGCACTTTTCGTCAACACGGGCACGCTCGCAGACGCCAGGACGCACAATAAGGCAAGCCGTATGCAGTGGCGGTGGCCTGTGGGCCTGTGGGGTGTTTCGGAAACATGAAATCGTCGACGTTTCCGTGGTCTTTGTGTTTTTTGCTCTTTTTCTTGGAGGAGAGCGACCACTTGAGGCCCGATTTTGAGGGGAGGGGTCGGTCGTCCCCTGGCATAGGGAACGGGTAAAAGGCTGGGGGCCTGGATGAGCTGGAACCCATCGATGCCAGCAGTGTGGGGTTCGGATGGAACCCACGAGGTCGGCGTGACCTCGGTGGATGTAGTGATCGAATGGTAGTCACCACTAATCCAACACATTGCAACGGATACTCCTCGACGACGGTCAAGAATTACTCAAATATCAATCATACCGTGAAGCCGCGGGCTTCGACATCGCCAATACGAACGAGAGCATCTCCCTCGCCCACAATCGAAATCACGGTCCCTCCGAGAAGAATCACCAGACCTTCCCCCACGGCCGCGTCCACCGCTCATTTGTGTCAACATTCCCCTCCCGTTTCTCTGACCCATTCAGGATTGCCTGTGCAGCTTTGCTCATCCTCGCCGAGGGCTCATTATCTTCTAAAAGGCATCCACTACCGCGACGTTTCACGAATGTAAGACGTACACGACAGGTGTATGGATTCCATCAGGATGGCGAGCTGGAGGGCATTTGACGCCCAGCAGGCAACGAGATTGAATTGGCGACACGAAAATCGGACTATGCTCTTGAAGACGACGAATGTGATCCCACTATTAAGACATCCCACCTCGCTTCTCCAACATCCTGCAGTGATAGGCACGGGCAATAGAACGCGATGAGCAAGGAAGAGGGGGCGCTCCCAACAGAGCGAAAGAGTAGTTTGTTGGAGGAGCGGGTAGCCGTTGCGACGAGTGGATTGGATGCTTGCTGAAGAAGTATCTGGGTGTGGTAGAAGCTGTGTATTGTCGCCTTGGTACCGTCTGGCGCCCGCGCGCACAACGTATCAGGGTTTTCCCAAACCACCACGTTGAATCAAGTCAGTGAGCCATGCATCGGAAAGGTACTCGCATCTTTCTGTCGCCATGCAGGGCAGTGAACTAATGTATCTACCAGTCAAACAGTTGCACTCGTGGGCAAAGTCTCTCGTCCCCACTGAGTACAAGGGTACTTGTGTCTTTCTGTCGCCATACAGAGCAGTGAACTGACGTACCTACCAGTTGAACAGTTGCATTTACGGGCGAAATCACTCGCCGCCAGGTTTAAGCAAGGGGGAGGAACCAATTACATCGACGAGGCGATCGACCTTGATCGTGAAGCACTGGAGCATTGCCTACCCGGCCACCCCAACCGATCTGGCTTGTTGACTTTCCTCTCAATTCATCTCAGTGATCGTTACGGCCAGCTGGGAGCGAGGGAGGACATGGAGGAGGCCATTGTCCTCGACCGAGAAGCCCTCAACCTTCTCCCGCACGGGCACCCAAATCGGTCAGCCTCGTTGAACAACCTTGCAGTTCATCTCTTCAGTCGGTACAACCTCCTCGGGGCGATGAAGGACCTCGCTGAGGCGATTGTCCTCGACCGAGAAGCCCTCAACCTTCGCCCGCACGGGCACTCTGAGCACACATCGTCGTTGAACAACCTCGCAGTCCGTCTCTTCTCTCGGTACCTCCGGGTCGGGGAGATGAAGGACCTCGAGGAGGCCATTGTCCTCGACCGAGAAGCACTCAACCTTCGCCCGGAAGGGCACCCTGATCGCTCATCGTCGTTGAACAACCTTGCAGCCCATCTGTCCACGCGGTACAACCAGCTCGGGGAGATGGGGGACCTCGCTGAGGCCATTGTCCTCGGCCGAGAAGCACTCAGCCTTCACCCACGAGGGCACCCTCATCGATTTGAGTCTTTGAACAACCTTGCGAATCATCTCTCCACTCGGTACAAGCAACTCGGGGGAATGGAGGACCTGGATGAGGCCATTGTCCTTGACCGAGAAGTACTTAACCTTCGCCCGCAAGGGCACCCTGGTCGATCCAACTCTTTGAACAACCTTGCGAATCATCTTTCCACTCGCTACAACCAACTCGGGGCAATGCAGGACCTCGACGAGGCCATTGTCCTTGACCAAGAAGCACTCCTCCTCCGCCTGAAAGGGAACCCTGATCGCTCAGCGTCGTTGCACAACCTTGCAGTTCGTCTCTCCGCTCGGTACGGGCAGTTCGGGGCGATGGAGGACCTCGAGGAGGCCATTGTCCTCGTTCGAGAAGCTCTCGACATTCGTACACGTGGGAGTCCTCTTCGATCTAGCTCCCTAAACAGCCTTGCAGATTATCTCTCCACTCGGTACAACCAACTCGGGGCAATGCGGGACCTCGAGGAGGCCATTACTCTCGACCGAGAAGCACTCGTCCTTCGCCCGCAAGGGCACCCTGATCGGTCAATGTCATTGAACAACCTTGCAGTTCATCTCTCCACTCGGTACAAGCAACTTGGGGCGATGGAGGATCTCGATGAGGCCATCATCCTCGACCGAGAAGCGCTCGCCCTTCGCCCGCAAGGGCACCCTGATCGGTCAATGTCGTTGAGCAACCTTGCAGTCCATCTCTCCACTCGGTACAAGCAGCTGGGATCGATGGGGCACATTGAGGAGGCCATTGTCCTCGGCCGAGGAGCCCTCGAACTTCGTCCGAAAGGGCACCCTCTTCGGTCAATGTCGTTGGACAACCTTGCAGTTGATCTCTCCTCTCGGTACAAGCAGCTCGGGGCAATGGAGGACCTCGATGAGGCCATTGTCCTTGGCCGGGAAGCACTCAGCCTTCGCCCACGAGGGAACCCTCTTCGGTCTACCTCCCTGAACAACCTTGCCGCTTGTCTCTCCTCTCGGTACAAACAGCTCGGGGCAATGGAGGACCTGGATGAGGTCATTGTCCTCGACCGGGAAGCACTCGACCTTCGCCCACAAGGGAATCCTCTTCGCCATAACTCTCTGAACAACCTTGCAGTTCAACTCTCCACTCGATACAGGCAGCTCGGGGCGGTGGAGGACCTCGATGAGGCCATTGTTCTCCACCGAGAAGCACTCGACCTTCGCCCACAAGGGCACCCTGACCGGTCAATGTCGTTGAACAACATTGGAGTCCTTCGCTCCACTCGGTACGAACAGCTCGGGGCAATGGAGGACCTGGATGAGGCCATTGTCCTCGCCCGAGAAGCCCTCGACCTTCGCCCGCAAGGACACCCTGATCGGCCAATGTCGTTGAGCAACCTTGCAGTTCGTCTCTCTGCTCGGTACAACCAGCTCGGGGCAGTGGAGGACCTCGACGAGGCCATTGTCCTCGGCCGAAAAGCACTCAGCCTTCTCCCGCAAGGGCACCGCGAGCGGTCAATGTCGTTGATGAGCTTTGCAGATAATCTCTCCAGTCGGTACAAGCAGCTGGGGGTGATGGAAGACCTCGTTGAGGCGATTGTCCTCAACCGAGAAGCACTCCGTCTTCGCCCCCAAGGGCACCTTGATCGGTCAGACTCGTTGGTGGGCCTTGCATTTCGTCTCTCCACTCGCTACATGCAGCTCGGCGCGACGGAGGACCTCGCCGAGGCCATTGACCTCGACCGAGAAGCACTCAGCCTCCGCCCGCAAGGGCACCCTGATCGGTCGCGGACATTGTACAACCTTGCATGCCACCTCTGCAATCGGTTCATACAGTCGAAGCAGTTACAGGACAAGGAGGAGTTATTCAGTCTCTACGCTCAACTCGTACATGTGCCCCAATTTGTGTCCTCCATTGATCTTTCTGCTGCCAGAGCATGGGTCCGTGCGACTGAGGATTTCCAACATTCCACCATGCTTCTCGCATATGAAACATCTCTTCGATTACTTATTCAATATCTGGCCGTTCTGCCGTCATTGCCTCGACATCTTGTCATCCTCAGAAACCTCACGTCGTCACTCGCAGTCGACGCCTTTTCGGCATGTCTTCGTAATCGTGTTCCGGCGCGTGCGGTCGAGCTTCTTGAACAAGGCCGCGGCGTCTTTTGGAGTCAGCTTTCCCGACTCCATTCTCCCCTGGATGATGTCATAGTATCGAGCCCAGCAGGAAAGACGTTGGCAGACGAATTCACGCGGCTGGCCTTGCTCATTCGCAATGCCCTCAAATCACCTGGTCCGGATCAGCATGAACAGCTGTGCCATCTCAACGCCGAACTGTAGAGAGTCGTGACTAATATTCGCAACCTACCTGGTCTTTCCCCCTTCCTCCTCCCCTCGCTGTTCCCTGATCTCCAACGCGCAGCCAGTGGGGGACCCGTCATCATCGTCAACGCGAGCAAGTATGGCTGTGACGCGCTCGTCGTCTTCCTCAAGCGGGATCCCGTTCATATTCCGTTGCAGGTCACACAGGACGGTGTTCGACGTCTGTCAAGGGAGCTCCAATCCTTGATTTTCCGCGCAGAGAGAGAAAACGTGAGGAAAGAGCTCTCCTTGTTCTTACGCAAACTTTGGGATCAGATCGTTTCACCCATTGTCGATTGCCTCCAGACGACCCAGCCATATCAATCACGCATCTGGTGGTGTCCCACCGCCGAGTTCTCTGTGCTGCCCTTGCACGCTGCTTGTCCGTTTAGGGAAGGCCAAAAGGGACTCCGTGAACTCTACATCTCATCCTACACCCCAACTCTGACCGCCCTCATTCGTGCCAGACGGCCTATTCCATCCAACTTTGCAATTAAACAGAAACGTTTTCTTGCCATCGGTCAAGCCGATGCTCCTTACGAGAGCTTGAGCGAACTCCCTTCCGTGGGCGAGGAACTGGACAACATTTGTCAGTGCGTCGACAGCCTTGCCACATTCACGCGTATCGATGGAGAGGAAGCTTGTGCTCCTAAGGTCGTTGATGAACTTGGCAAGAACGAATGGATCCACTTTGCGTGCCATGGTCTCCCAAATCGGGAACGACCGTTCGAATCCGCGTTCGCTCTTCACGATGGGCGCTTTACAATCGAGCGGATCATCGGGTGCGATTTGCAGAATCCCGAATTTGCGTATCTCTCTGCATGTCATACCACTGTCGGAGACGAGGAGAGTCCGGACGAGGTGATCCATCTTGCGTCGGCGATGCAGTTCGCTGGCTTCCGTTCTGTGATTGGAACGATGTGGGAAGTGAACGATGGTTTGGCGAGCGAGATCGCGCCGACGTTCTATAAACATATGGTGGACGAGTCTGGTCATTTGGATCACACCCGGGCCGCGTTCGCGCTGAACGAGACGATGAAATCTATACGGTCATTAGATCAATCGACTGTTTATATCCATCTCGGTGCTTAGTTCTAGTGTATATCCTCGTTCGCTTTCACGCTCGTACTCGCTGTGTAACGGGTATCAAACATGCTATTCTTTTGTTTCGCGGGTCGTGCGAGGCGCAAGTATACATAGTGCTTCAGATCTTCATACGTGCTTGTACTCAGCGCCGACTACCCGACAAGGGAAGCCGCGTGTCATACATGTGGGCAGGAGGTCCAGTCATTCGAGGGCGCTAATGGCCTTTGTCTTGTCTACTAGTAGGGGGAACTTTCGGACAACTCCACAAGAGGGAACTCGTCTGGGGCGACATCAAGTTTGGGTTGCCTTGTGATACCACGTTCCCCGGGCCGCCGTAACCGGAGGATGCGTTCGCAGCTGAGGGAAAACTCTGAATGAGCAGGAGCGGCGTTCGAAAAACGGCGCAGAGACTTGGAAAGCCTGGCCTTCACATGACCGTCGGAGACCCCGGGACCTTCCGCCACGGCCCACTTTTGCGCTGACATTTCCTCCCCTTTCTCTGACTCATTCGGGTAGCATTCGTTTATTCCGTGACTGTCAAGCCTTTTCTCGCCATTCAGCAGTGCTGTGGCGATCGCTTGCATCCTGTCGACCATGCCTTTGCTCAAGTTCGCCGAGGGTCTCATTACATATTTCTTCAACGTCATTCACCACTGCGACGTTTCATGAATGTAAGACGTGCTCGACAGGTGTATGGATACCATTACGGCGGCGAGCTAGAGGATATTTGATGCCCAGGAGGCAGCGAGGGATGGATTGGCGACACAGAAACGGGATGCTCCCGGAGACGACGGATAGGATCCCACTGTGATGCACAGTAAAAGCTGGGAACATTGTCAAGACATCCCACCTAGCTTCTCCAACAAGGTGCAGGGACACGCACGGGCACTGGCAACCGAACGCGATGAACGAGGAAGGGAGGGCGATTGGAACAGAGCGAAAGAGTGGTTCGCTGGGGGGCGTGTGGCCTTTGCGACGGGTCTTTGCTGAAGAACTTCAAGTTGAAGTCTGACCTGGGTCACGATCATGATAGAAGCTGTGTATCCGTTGCCTTTTCGGACCTGGTTTGGCGCCCGCGTGCACAACGTACCACGGTTTCCACAAGTTCAGTGAGCCACCATGAATTCGGAAAGTGCGTGCGTCTGTCTGCCGCCATGCAGAGCAGTGAACTGACGTACCTACCAGTTGAGCGGTTGCATTTACGGGCGCAATCTCTCGCCGCCAAGTTTGAGGAAGGAGGAGGAACCAATTACATTGACGAGGCGATCGATCTTGATCGTGAAATACTGAAGCATTGCCCACCCGGCCACCCCAAGCGATCTGTCTCACTGACTTGGCTTTCAAATCACCTCAGTGATCGTTACGGCCAGCTGGGAGCGAGGGAGGATCTTGAGGAGGCCATTGTCCTCGACCAAGAAGCCCTCAACCTTCGCCCACAAGGGCACCCTGATCGGTCGACGTCATTGAATAACCTTGCGGTCGATCTATCCACTCGGTACAACCAGCTGGGGGCGATGGGGGACCTCGCTGAGGCCATTGTCCTCGACCGAGAAGCGCTCGTCCTTCGCCCGCAAGGGCACCCTGATCGATCGGCGTCATTGATCAACCTTGCAGTTCATCTCTCCACTCGGTACAACAAGCTGGGGGCGACGGAGGACCTCGCCGAAGCCATTGTCCTCGACCAAGAAGCACTCGGCCTTCGCCCGCAAGGGCACCCTGATCGATCCAACTCTTTGAACAACCTTGCAGCTCATCTATCCTCTCGGTACAAGCAGCTCGGCGCAATGGAGGACCTCGCCGAGGCCATTGTCCTCGACCGAGAAGCACTCGGCCTTCGCCCGCAAGGGCACTCTGATCGGTCAGCGTCATTGAGCAACCTTGCAGTTGATCTCTCCACTCGGTACAAGCAGCTCGGCGCGACGGAGGACCTCGCTGAGGCAATTGTCCTCCACCGAGAAGCACTTAACCTTCGCCCACAAGGACACCCTGATCGCTCAGCGTCGTTGAGCAACCTTGCAATTGATCTCTCCACTCGGTACAACCGGCTCGGGGAGATAGAGGACCTCGCTGAGGCCATTGCGCTCGACCGAGAAGCACTCAGCCTTTGTCCGCAAGGGCACCCTAATCCATCCGACTCTTTGAACAGCCTTGCAGTTCGTCTCTCCACTCGGTGCAACCAGCTCGGGGACATGCAGGACCTCGATGAGGCCATTGTCCTCGACCGAGAAGCACTCAACCTCCGCCCACAAGGGCACCCTGACCGGTCGACGTCGTTGAACAACCTTGCAGTTGCTCTCTCCACTCGGTACGACCAGCTCGGGGCAATGGAGGACCTCGCTGAGGCCATTGTCCTCGCCCGAGAAGCACTCGACCTCCGCCCGCAAGGTCACCCTGGTCGGCCAATGTCGTTGAACAATCTTGCAGCTCGTCTCTCCACTCGGTACGACCAACTGGAGGCGATGGAGGACCTCAATGAGGCCATTGTCCTCGACCGAGAAGCACTCGGCCTTCGCCAGCAAGGGCACCCCGATCGGTCGGCGTCGTTGACCAGCTTTGCAGTTAATCTCTCCACTCGGTACAACAAGCTGGGGGCGGTGGAGGACCTCGCTGAGGCAATTATCCTCGACCGAGAAGCACTCGGCCTGCGCCCGCCAGGACACCCTGATCGGTCAACGTCGTTGAACAACCTTGCAGTTCGTCTCTCCACTCGGTACAAGCAGCTTGGCGTGATGGAGGACTTCGCTGAGGCCATTGCCCTCGACCGAGAAGCACTCCGCCTTCGCCCGCAAGGACACCCTGATCGGTCACGATCATTGGACAACCTTGCGCGCCACCTCTGTAATCGGTTCACACGGTCGACGCAGTTACAGGACAGGGAGGAGCTGTTCAGCCTCTACGCTCAACTTGTACACGTCCCCCAGTTTGTGTCTTCCATTGATCTTTCTGCCGCCAGAGCATGGGTCCGTGCGACTGAGTATTTCCAGCATTCCACCATACTCCTCGCATATGAAACATCTCTTCGACTACTTATCCAACATCTCGCCGCTCTGCCGTCATTGCCTCAACATCTTGTCATCCTCAAAAACCTCACATCTTCCCTCGCAGTAGACGCTTTCTCAGCATGTCTTCGTCAACGCGTCCCGGCGCGTGCGGTCGAGCTTCTTGAACAAGGTCGCGGCGTTCTTTGGAGTCAGCTTACCCGACTCCATTCTCCCCTGGATGATGTCATAGTATCGAGTCCAGCAGGAAAGACGTTGGCAGACGAATTCACGCGGCTGGCCTTGCTCATTCGCAATGCCCTCAAATCGCCTGGTCCAGATCAGCATGAACAGCTGTGCCATCTCAACGTCGAACTGCAGAGGGTCGTGACCAATATTCGCAACCTACCTGGTCTTTCCCCCTTCCTTCTTCCCTCGCCGTTCTCCGATCTCCAACGCGCAGCCAGTGGGGGACCCGTCATCATCGTCAACGCGAGCAAGTATGGCTGTGACGCGCTCATTATCCTCCTCGAGCGGGATCCCGTTCATATTCCGTTGCAGATCACACAGGGGGATGTTCGACGCTTGTCAAAGAGCCTCCATACCTTGACTGTGCGCGCAACGCAAGATGACGTGACGAAAGAGCTCGCCTTCTTCTTACGCCAACTTTGGGATCTGATCGTTTCACCCATTGTCGATTGCCTCCAGACGACCCAGCCATATCAATCACGCATCTGGTGGTGTCCCACCGCCGAGTTCTCTGTGCTGCCCTTGCACGCTGCTGGCCCGTTTAGGAAGGGCCAAAAGAACTTCCCTGATCTTTACATCTCGTCCTACACCCCAACCCTGACCGCCCTCATTCGTGCCAGACGATGCGATCCATCGAATCCTGCAACTGAACAGAAACGCTTTCTCGCTATCGGACAAGCCAATGCTCCTGACGAGAGCGAACTTCCTTTCGTTGGTGAGGAACTGGACAATGTTTGTGATCGCGTCGATGATCTTGCCACATTCACGCGTATAGATGGAAAGGAAGCTTGTGCTCCTAGGGTCGTTGAAGAGCTTGGCGGGAACGAATGGGTCCACCTTGCGTGTCATGGTATCCCAAAACGGGAACAGCCGTTCGAATCCGCGTTCGCTCTGCACGACGGACACTTTACAATCCAACGGATCATCGAGTGCGATTTGAAGAATCCACAATTCGCGTATCTCTCTGCGTGCCATACGACTGTCGGAGACGAAGAAAGTCCGGACGAGGTGATCCATCTTGCGTCGGCGATGCAGTTTATTGGCTTCCGATCTGTGATCGGGACAATGTGGGCGGTGGACGATGGAGAGACGAACAAGATCATCCCGACTTTCTATAAGCATATGGTGGACGAGTCAGGTCGTCTGGATTATACCCGCGCAGCGTTCGCGCTGAACAAGACGATGAAATCTGTGGATATACCACTCGATCAACGGATTCTTTATATTCATCTCGGTGCCTAGTTCTACTATATATCCTCATTCGCTTTCTCGCTTTGCATTGTGCGTGCTCGTTGTGTATAACAAGGCGGTATCACAAGGCAAGGGTTCGACCAGGACCCACACTTGATGTCATCCCCACAATCGGGGCACACGCGAGTCCCCTCTTGTGGTCACTGTGAAGGTGTCACTTAAGTATCAGCTGGTCGATCATCGATCATACTCATAGATGCCCGCAGTGTGGGCTCGGATAGAAGTCACGCAGATAAGGTACCTCGAGCTCGGTGAATATACTCAAGTAAAAATGTTCTCACGCGCTTTAAGTGTTTAAGTCACCATTCAACCATTGAACAAATTCGACAGATTGCAATTTGTACTACAGTACCGTTCCCAATCGATAACTCCTCAACGGCGAAAAAATTCCCCAAATGTCAATCATACCGTGAAGCTCTACGCCTCGGCGGGCTCCGAGATCGTGAATACGAGGGAGACCGTCTCCCTCCTCGCCCACCCCGCCCACCGCGATGCGGTGGCGAATCCCTTCGAGGAGGACGTCTCTCGGGCTCCCGCGCACGATCAAAATCACGGTCCCTCCCAGCAAAATCACCAGACCTTCCCCCACGGCCACGTCCACCGCCCGGCGGCGGCGGGAGATCAGAACCACCTCGCCAATGTCCTCCACCTCGACCCGGAGGAGGCCCGTGTGCACCACTACCCCATCCACCATCGCTCACACGACCAGGCGGAGCAGAGCGCCAACCATTCGGCTGAACTTGTTTGGCAGCCACGTCCCCCTGCGGAGCACTGGGCGCGGGCGCGGCGCTTTTTGGAAGGATGATGGAAACACAGAGATAATCTCCCGGCACGAAACGCAGTTCCTCGAGCGTCCTCTCTTCTTTTTCACGTTCGGTCGGTTCACGATGTTGACCGTCCGAGTCTTCGAGCAGCCGGGCGGCAGGTGAATCGAGTGAGCCTGGTTCGCCGAGAATGTCGCGCGAGTAGACAATACCGAGTTCTTTTTGGGCGAAGCGGCCCTTGTTGGCGCCATCGGCGTATATCGCGCGGAAAGAGTAGCGGGCGAGGGGGTGTCTGAACTCGGGTATGTGAGGCGCGGCGTTGCGAAGGGTGGTCAGGACTTCGCGTAGCGTGGCGTCTTTCCTGCAGATTACAATGAGTCAAGGCAAGCACGTGTGTCGAGAGGCGCGAGTCCGTACCAGGTAAAGAGTTGGTGCTCGTCGGTGGTCGGGAGCGTGCCCTGCTCGAACAAGGAGAGACGGTGGAACGTGCCCACTTTGACAAACGACCGGATGAGAAAGGGCGCTGTCTGTGGGAATGGTCAGCAGTAAGATCGAAACAAAAATGCGGAGTGACCTTTTCTCTGGAGACATGGGGCGAGATGGGCTCGGTGTCGCTCATGTCTAAAGACTTTGCCCCGTTCAACTTGGGCGTCTCTTCCATGAAATCAGAAGCTGACGTAAAAATCGGAGTTGGAATTGGATGTCCTCGTGAGTCGTGGGGATTCAAGCACCGTACTTAGCGGTCGTCGACTCATCGATGCCGCAATATTCTTTTTTTCTTTCGGACAAGCGTTTTTATTGTGTGGCAATCGCCTGGACTAGCTCTACATGATACGCTAAGGCAGCTACTTGCAGTAGCTGGTCCGAGGGAAAATGCTCTTGTGCACACCTTGAATTTTCAGGTGTGGGGTTCTGTATGCTATTCGGTTACCCCGGTCTACAGGTCGCTGGAATGGGTACAGACCTCTGGGGTGAGTGGTACATTGGCAAATCTGGGATTGACGGATCGCCCCTTTCTACCCGATGCCATTGAGGGGGTCCAGGTACTGGGTTTTCTCGAGAAGAACACGGATGTCATGCCGGGTCTTCAGGTCTCGCGTCGGGATGGTGGCGAAGATGTTGAAAATTGGGGAGGGGGTATCCTTCGGTTTCTTGTAGTCAATGGGTTCAACCGAGAGCGACTCCGTCATGCGAGAGAAGGAGCTCGTGATAAAGTCGGCAATATTGTCGGCGGCGAGATCGGCCGGGAGGTTGGGGTCGCGGAGGATTATCGACGTGAATTCATCATAGACTGCATCCATGTTCCAGTTGTGGAGGACTACCATTTGGATCCGGTTTGTGTCTGTTGTGACGAAGCCTTCCAGGGGAAAGAGGAAGATGGGGAAAGTGGGGTCGAAGGGGAATAGTTCGAAGGTGATGTTGGGGGTCGCCCAGACTCTCGTGTGGAGTAGTGCTTCATATGTTGTTTCCGGGAAATTGTATACAAGGAAGGCTACCAGCGCTACAGCAGTATCCTGGGCGCGGGCGGGGACGATCTTTATTTCCGACGCAGAGGTTTGTCGTACCACGCAGTCTATGCCATTTATGATTTGTCGCATGGCAGCTATCTTTTCTTGGACCACGTCATGGTCAGCCTTGTTCGCTGCGAAGTCAAAGATGCGGGCGAGGAACTTTGGTCCGCTCACTGCTCCGTCCCACGTTGCGATCACCATCGGGTCCATATCATCAAATAGCTGCGTACTGCATCTGGGGTGTGTCTGGGGGAACCCGTTGGCTAGCCTAGCTGTGTGGGGCGGGAAGGTGCTGTGGCGAGGGGGATGGGATTGGATGATGGTGTTACGACGGTGCTCGGTGGCCATAGCTAGGTGGGCTTGAAGACTGGGCATGATCCGCGCCATGGGTTGGTGTGTGACGCGGATCGTCACTGGGGATCGTTGGGGTTGCAACTGCGTAATCGGTGGCTATTCCAGGGAGGCTGTAGCGCGCTCCCTCTCTCCTCCATGGTTTGGGAGTTCGGTGGGGTCTCCTTTGGCGTGGTTTGGGGCTGCTGTATGGCTGAGGGTGTTCCCGTCACGTCCTGGCGGGGTTGGGTGGACATGGTGCTGTTCGTCGTGGCAGTGGAAACTGGCAATCAGCGGGGCGGGACGGGGTGGGTGACGAGCCTCTGAAAGAGTCAGAGGAGGCTGGTTGGGTGCTCGGCGGGGCGGTAGGGGGCTCTGATTCGAAGTCCATCTCGTCCTCTTCGGGGGTCAGAGGCGCGAAGCGGTTGGCGGTCTTTCCTTTGTTACGCAGGCGTTGTTGTGTCGCTATTAGTTTTGTTAGATGTAGTTCAGTGGCGGGTACATTCATCGTACCGGGAGCGTCAAGATTTTTTGGGCTTGCGGGAATTGACCGCTTTCCTTGCTTCATGATTGCCGGGGTGTACGTGTTTTCTATTAATTCTCCGTTGTTTGAGGGTGGCATCGGCACATATTGATTATTTTCTGCCAGTGCCAGTGGTATCTGGACGCGGTGGCATGTGTCGCATTTTTTTACGGGTGGGGGTAGCGGTGTCGTCGGGTGTGTGGCCCTTCGGTAGAGTGGATCCGGGGAGTGGGTTGCTCGGTACGTGTG
This sequence comes from Boletus patriciae, assembly GCA_038093075.1. NCBI lineage: Eukaryota > Fungi > Basidiomycota > Agaricomycetes > Boletales > Boletaceae > Boletus > Boletus patriciae. The sequence goes on from JBBPRK010000848.1 coordinate 14,062, forward strand.
GCAGAAGGTTAGGGGTGGCGGGTCGTTTACCAACTTCCGCAGGGATGGATAGATCATAGCAGTGCGTTGCCGGCACCCACCAGTTTGGGTTTGGGCGTATATTGTTCGTTCGTAGTTCAATTTGTCCGACAGGCTGGTCCTAGACTCTTGGTCTCACAATGGGTAGGAGGTCAGTGGTATATACCGTAGTGTTTGGTTTTACACTTCTTTGCGGGGGTGTCTTCGTTTGCACGGTCCCACGGTTGTGGTGCGGCCGTCCATTCCTATGTTCGTTTCGGAGTGGGTAGCGGTTAGAGGGGGGCTTAAGGTCGGGCGGCTGATCTTAGCTCTCGTTATTTGGGTGTGCTCTTAAAGTTGGGGCGACTGGTGGTTGCCCAGGTTGTGGCCGTGGGAAAACAGACCATGGGGAAGGTTCAAGATGTCCTCGTGAGTCGTGGGGATTCAAGCTATTCACCGTAGCGGTCATCGCACGTCTCAACCTGAAACAATATTCACCGTGCCGCCAAGTTCGGGACGGTGACGGTGAATATCTGTTTGGGAGCTTGGACTCGCAGAGGTACCATACATCCGCACCGTACCGGTATCTCACGTTCATGTCCTGGTTTCAGCAACATATGCATGCACCGCAGCATATCGGACATGAGGCAGCTTCTCTGCTAAGTCCTGTATTCGAATTAGCCGGTAGGGGCTGCCCGAGAGGGTATTTAACTTCTCAGGACATCAATGTCCACATCGCCACGTATCCCCCACCATGGCCAGTGGAGGATATGAGTTATTGAAACACCACTCCGTCGATAAGACGCCATCACCCAGGTCAAGATATCGCCTTGTCTCTGGAATCGTCTTCCTGACCTTGGCCGCGTTCTTGTTGTCCAAGTCCGTCCCCTACTTCTTATCCGATCCGCACCACCCATCGTCTTTCGGCGTACATGATAATGAGGACTCGGTCGGACAATGCGTCGCAAGCTCCGTACCACCAGCGTCGCCACCTGCTCCCGTGAATCCATGGTCCTCACTCACAATATCCGAGATCGTGCAGATACAGGACTGGCTCTTCGCCCCAGAACAAGGCCTCAATCTAACCCAAGGCGACGTCGCCGCTCCGTCTGACAACCACGTTTATATCATCGAAATATATTACCCACCTAAAGCAGCGGTGCTCAATTATCTATCATCTCCTTCCACCGTCGACCTTCCTCCTCGTTTTGCCCGGACGACTATCCACCACGGTGCTGCTCGGGAACCTATCGTGATGAATTATCTTATCGGTCCACTCCCTATCGGTCCACATACGAGCTTGTCACCCTTGACGGACATTTATCATGTGGACCCCATTCCCTACAACGCCCGTTCATTCGATACTCGCGACTGGTCGTCCCCCGAGATATATTCCAACATAGCCGCCCCCGTGGCGGAAGCATTCGAGGTGAGTCGGATACGATCTATGACGTTAATCATGACTCATCGGTAGCAAGGAATTATTTGGTGGTCGAGCTGCCGGACTTCCAAATGACACCCTTGTTGCCGGAGGGGGCGGTCCTTTCAGCTTTGATGGATCCTTCCGTCGCCTGTGGCTCAGTTGGCGTCGTAACATCCCAGGACCCTTTTTGCACCCTTTGAATTTCTATCAGTATGTCGACGTCAGTGGTACAGACACATCTCAGTGGAAGCAGCTCAAGGTTGGCATTTATTCGTTTGTGATGGCATGAACTGATCTGATGGTCTAGATCGTGTATAACCACCAAGTATTTGATACGACCGAGTCGTTCTTGGAAGCACTCCATAATGGTACGCTCAAGCGTGCTCCACTACCTGTTCAAGAAGACACGGACTTTTCTTGGAGCACCAGAAAACGCATCGGGGCACAACGCGACTTGGATCACCTTCCCGGTCCACGCTCCGTCTCCTTTGCGGGGTTGAGGTTTAGAGTTGATCACGAACAGCAGTACGTCAGTTGGATGGGTTGGGGGTTGTACCTTGGTTTCGATAGAGACATGGGTCTCAGTCTGTGGGACATTCGGTTCCGAAACGAGAGAATTATTTACGAGGTATGTTTCTTCTCTCGGTTACAGCTCGCCGATATTGAACGTCTTCCTAGCTTAAGCCACAAGATGCGTTGGCACAGTATGGTTCGTTGTTTCTTGTTCACCTGCGAAGCGCATTTGACCGGACAAACCCCACACAGCTGGCAACGACCCATTCCAGTCATCAACTGCTTGGCTCGACCGCTACTTTGGAATGGGGCACGGCGTTCGAGATATGCTTCCTGGATATGATTGCCCTTATGAGGCAGTTTACTTGCCCGCTACGACGTTTGGTCTCACAGGCATTTTGTCAAGAGACCGCGCCATTTGCATATTCGAGCACGACAGTGAACGGCCACTCACGAGGCACCTGGGATATGATGAGGACGAGTTCGGTGCTGTCAAGGGGTATCAGCTCGTGATCAGAAGCATAGCGACCCTGGGAAAGTGCGTCGACCCCAATTTACTCCTCCAGCGAGAAACTGATTGTTGTTCACACAGCTATGACTATCGTGAGTGACCTTACCACGCTGATCAGCACTGATTGACCTTTTGTTTTCTTCCTAGTGGTAACGTGTCGATTCTTTAAAAAAGTTGTCTTTACTGACGGAGCCTAGTTTGACTATATTTTCCACTTGGATGGAACCATCGAAGTCCGCCTATCGGCATCGGGGTATCTCCAGGCTGGGTACTGGGATACTGATCAAAGGAACTATGGTGCTCGCATCTGGGAAACTACCAGTACGTATTCCAGAGTATGATCTGTAACTACTAACCATTTTCCATTTTCAGTGGGGAGTCTACACGACCATGTGATCAACTACAAGGTCGGGGATGAATGCATCACAACATCAGGCAGAATGACTCATCCCTCGTAGGTCGATCTCGACGTTGCGGGCACTGCCAACTCCCTTTTGAAAACGACGACAAGGCAAGAAGTGGTGACTCACCCCTGGTTCGACGACGATTGGGGCAATGAAGTCATCCAGCAAACGATCCACCGCGAGTACATCACTAACGAAGACGACGCGCTTCTCAAGTTCCCTGATAACTTCCAAGGAGGATACGCTATTGTCAATCAGGAGGAGAAAAATAAATGGGGCACAGTCAGGGGCTAT
>JBBPRK010000849.1:0-17191 GCA_038093075.1 Boletus patriciae
CTGCGGACCGGCCTTTCCCCGAGAGGACGTTTGTACCCAAGGCGTTGAAGGTCGTGCAGAGGTTGAAGGAAGGCAAGCTCAAGGGTGGGTCGCCGGCCCCGGTCCCAGCGACTCGGAGGTCCGCGCAGGTCACGATTGCGAACGAACTCCCACCCCGACCCAGTTGCGTTCCGCGCTTCCGAAGTTATCAGGCTTCTGTAAACGTCATGGGGGATTCTCATGGGAAGCGGGATGTTATGGTCAAGGTTTCCATCACTAGATCTCGCAACCCAGGAACCGCTCGCCAGAAGGCATCCGTCAAGATTGGCGTGACGAAGACGGCAGGGCGCGTCAATGCTACAGATACCTCCGTCAAGAATCCTGTGGTTGCCGGTGACTGTCGTACTGGAACGCCGACTAGGAATCGGAGGCTGACACCACCAAATCCGATCGTCTATTACCAGGCTGTCCAGCCAACATCAGACTTCACGTGGTCGCCACCGCCATCCCCAGACGCGTCTTCTTGCTCATCGCAGAGTTGGACGATTGTCAACATGGATGTCGAACAGATCAAGACACCGACGACGATCTGGGGCGATGAAACCTTCTCCAGCATGGGTAATGCTCCGAAATCATTGTCGTCGGCGTCCCCGACAGTCATTCAGACTTTCGCAAGTCCAGCAGAGCCCACAGTTGAATCGGATGGTATGGCCAAGATCAGCAGCCCGACGAATGGGCCATCCGCGGAGGTCTCGCCCACGGTCTGTGCTGCGACGATCATCTCGCCTTCGGGGAACGGTACTGCCTCGATGGACGTGCTCGCGAAAGTGTTGGACAAGAGCCAGGCGGCATCGCCCACTGAGGTTTCGGACACAGGCAACAGAACGCTCATGATGGTCCGTTCCGCCATTAATGAGCTCTCCCGGTCCTTATTTCCGTTTTCGCCACGTGCGTCGGAGTCGAGTACTGAGGTCACTGTCCCCAAGAGCATGGGCACCAATGTGTCGCGGATTCGAAAGCTGTTCGCTCCTCTCCTCGACAAGGATGCGAAGGTGTTGAAGGATCCGATGACGCAGATCGAGATTGAGATGCTTAGAGCGAGGAAGAAAGTAGCGGGTGATGGGGTGGTCTATCCCCGCCTGGATCGCCTTGGTTCCCTCACTGCAATGGCCATCGTCACGAAGGTTGGGACGTCCGGTTCAGACGTCCCTGGCGAGGTTTGAAGCGTCGAGACGTGTGGAGTGGGGGTGGTGGGTAGTGTGGTGAGGTTTGGGTGCACTTTCTTTTCTTTCCTTCCATTTTCCGCCTTCACCACTTCCTTTTGCAGATTGTTTTCTTCTATGGCTTCCGTTTGCTGTTTTGATCTCCTTCGGCCATCAAGTCCTGAACTCGGCCGACGTCCGCAAGGCGACTGTCCGCCGTTCGACATCATCCCTGGTCCACATCTACTTCAGACACGATTTAATCAGCTACCGAGCTGCGTATCACCAAGTTCAAGTTCCTGACGCAAGCCCTCTACGATGCTCCTTTGATCAGCGTCCGACGACATTCACGACAGCCAACTGTTCCCCAAGTCGATCGTTCCTCTTGTACTCAGCTGGCACCCACTCGCCGATGATTCTCTCGCCCCCTCTTAACCTTGGTCCCCTCACAACTCTTCGACCTTTCAAATGCATGCTCAGCTTTGAAGATTGTACCTCTTCTCACGTCGACGCAGCTATTTCCCCCGACAACATCCCTCGATCCTATCGAGTTTCCGAGCGTCACGTTCTCTCCAACATTCCATATACTGACCGCTTCTTCAACCTTTCACAACATCGACATTATCCCACGCAAGACTCGCGCATACCTCTGATATATCTCCGAAAAAGTCAAGCTTCGTTTGTCTCTCCACTCCGACGACCCCGTCGCCCTTTGCATACGTCGCAGCACCTCCCAGATTCAGTAGAAACTGCCATTCGCATGAATATCCACTACGCCACCACTTCCACCCCCTTCTTCATGTCGATGCCTCCTCCCCTTGCCTCCTCCCGACAGCCTGCACACGCCTTTTCTCCAGCACGCCCACTTAGGGCGCAGAGAAAGGTCGCGGGCGGTGGTGGCGATGTGATGTTCTTGCTCGGGCCTATTTTGACCGATCTGGCATCTGCCCAATCTTTTGCGACTACGAATGCACTGTACCCTGCGACGAGGTTCGGTACGGACGATGCGACAACGATGATGGAGACTCGGGACGCGTTTCGCGAGTCTGACTGGCGATGGTTGAGGCCCGTTGAACAAAGGTTGACGGTATTTCATGGTTGGAAACTCGGACATGGTAGGCGAGGTCGATGGCACGGGAACAAGGCGCGTCCGTACAGACAAGAGATCGTGCGGGGCTTGGTCGGGTTGGACGACGTCGAGGCATGGACCTCGAAGCTGAGTTGGACAAGGTCGGCGGTGATTTTCATCCGACATGGGGCGACGTTAGGCGACGATCATGGCGAAGTCGAGGCGCGGTTGTTTGGACAACGCGACAATGCTCGGTATTCATTGTGGGCTGTGGTTGGGACTCGGGTGAGTAGTTGGGCGGAGTTCAGATACAGGTTCAGTTCAAGGTCGAGTTCAGGACGGGTCTTGGGTTTTCTCCCTAAATCCCTTGACCTTCTTCACGGCGTTGGAGTCAAGCACTGAAGGTCATCTGGTCCTTTCTCATTCTTATTTTCGAAGACCAGTTTGACTCACTTTTCTTCTTCCCACCCCTTCTTTTTGATGCTGCATCAGTGGTTCCAAGTTTGCAGTATCTTCTTCTCGGTTCCGGTATTTGCCTCGGTTCGACTCCACATTCTCGTTTCTTGGTGCCTGTAGGGCCTTTTCGCCCGCACCGTCTTTCTTTCTTTTGACTCTCGTCTGCCTGCCTGCATAAGTATAGCATAGTGTCCGTGTATCCAGTAGCGGGCATAACTTGACTAGGTTCCCAGTTCTGTTGGACATGCATTGCGCCGCAGCGCCACTCAGTAGCTGCGATCAAAACTGTCGTCTTGGCGTGTGGAGGCATCTAGTTGACGTTTCCAGACGATCCACTGGTAATGCCTTGATCCCAGGGTCGGGGACGGGACACTCTCGGAGTGATGTGCGGCATCCGAAGGCAGAGAAAGCTGAGCTCGAGAAGGCGCCGGAAGAGGACCTACGACACCGCGCATACACTTCGCATCGACCAGCCTGAGGGCCCGCTCGCATCCTACAAATTTTACAGGCAAGGACCTCATCACTCTCGTCGTCGCTGTGGCCAGTTCCTCCGAGCCGTCAGTTAAGTCATCAACGCCGGCGCCGCCACAGTCTTCCGCCACACGTCGAATTTCCTCTCGTCGAGCGCTCGCGTGTCTCACAGTACTCACATTCTTTACACGTTGCGTATGTCCCATAGTGCTCCCTTGATGCCCCACTTGCCATACAAACAGCTCTTACAATTCAAGGTAAGTTAATGCACCTTAATTGGATACAAATACATACATACCACTTGTAGCTCTTGCGGCTCAAGCAACTTGTCTAAAACCCAGCGTTGTGACGATTCGTGACTATCTGTGACTGCCGAAAAGTGGGTAGGTGGTTCGGGGGTAGGTGATAGTAAAACCTCGGAGGAATAGAGGAAACTTACGATGCGGGCGCATTGATCGTACCGAATGTGGATCAAGGAAGCTCAGGCTGACTCTTTCACGCGCGGTGGCTGCGACCGATCGACGGCCTGCAGCTCGAAATCATCCGTCACCGCACCTCTCTCGAACACCATTTTATCACTCCGGATCATCTGCCGCGCATCCCCACCATGTTGGCTGGGCTGACCGTCCTCTTCGACTGATCACCAAGCGCGGAATGACCACGGACGCTTCGTTTTGGGTGAGTTGGGCAAGCCAGATCGACGTCTTGCCCGTGGATGGCGTGTACGGAGGCTCTCTGAGATATGCGGTATCTCGCGTACGTGGAGGTGGAATGATGATTGCGAGGGAAAACTATCCAGTCTGCAGGGCGGGACTGCGTTAAGCATAGGAGAACTGGGTTGGGTATAAGTACATCGCGATTGGTGTAACAACCCGCTCGCAACCAGGAGAATGTCGAACGCACACGATAAATTGCTTGTCCGCACTGCGGAGCAAGACATTCACTAGAAACCCGTGGGTTTTCTTGAATTCGTCGAGCAAATGCAGCGCGCGTGAACAAGTGCCGAAAACACGAGGTGATGGAACGTGTGCACTGATCTATATCAATGAAGGGCAGCGGGTATAATACGAAGAAGACAGCTTGTTCATTGACTTTCACCACTGCTCTGCGACAGTGTCGCTGATGAATACGTCGTCGACAATGACCCGTGCGTACTGGTGAAATGGAGCTGCTTATGCTAATTCTGGACAAGAAGGACCCCCGCTCATCGAAATCGACGGTGGATGGGCCATATTGACAGTGGCATTTGCAGCGAATGGCAAGTATATCGTTGGTGGTGGTGACTCGGAAGTTATGTAGAGTGTGGCGAGTGGAAGACGGCAAACAAATGGCAACATTGATGGCAGCGTCGGGTTACGTCTGGTGTCTCGCAGCGTCAAAGGACGGCAGATGGATCGCAGCGGGGACAGACGGGGGCGATGCGATCGTGTGGGACGCTAAAACGTTCAGACAAATCTTCAGGCACAGGGTTCAAAACGTCGCCACCAACGTCGGAGTCGATTTCTCTCCTGACTCGACTCGACTCATGATTGCATCGTTTAACAGCACGGCCACCGTCTTGGACGTTGCAACTCGCAAAAAAGTACTGTCACTCGACCTCGTGGGTTACGCGGCAGAAGGGAAATACTCGCCGCAAGGCGACCGAATCGCAACAGCCACTGGTGATTCCGTTCGAGTCTGGGGCGCTGGTGGCCGCTCGCTCGTGCACATCCCAGTAAAAGCCACCCCGTCGTTCAACAATGGTTTCCTTTGGTCGAACAACCACCTCTTTGTCGTATCGGACGGTACAATCGGGCAATTGGAACCATCCACCGGGTCAACAGTCTCCGAATGGCTAGTTCCGAATATCAACCCCTTGTCGTGCATCGCCGCGTTGAACATGGTCATGCATCCTATTTGCAGTGGGGCAAGGGGGAGGGCAAGGTGCGAGAAATGGTAGATCAAGCGGAATTTGGTGTGGACGGGACAGATGCTAGCAACGCGTGATGCAGTAACCCAGCGTGGAATGCAGGGTGTTGCAAGGTTCGTATCTTCGATAGGTCACGTCATCATACCCGTACCTGCCTAACCCGTCATCTAAATACTAAAGCATGTCCTTCGCAGCACAAACGATGCGGATTCGGTCCGAAATTCATTCGGGCCAGCCGCCGACTGGTCAGCCTCCGATGCGAATGGTATAAGAACCTTCGTGCGCAGACATGTAAGGTCAGCTTTTTCGTCGTTCTCTGGTCACTCTTTCGTTCCCAATGTCCACGTCGACGACAGAAATTGCCAACGCCATCATGACCCGCAAAGACGGGCGCATGTCACGCCCCGTAAGCCGTTCTCATGCGTTATTCGTTCGCGCAGCTAACTTGGAGCATTAGACGATGGCAAGCCCCAAACCGTTCGTGGTCTGCAGCCTGTCCACGACACGGTATGCTCCGGCAAAGAAGACCCCGGTGAAGAGGCGGCCACCGATCCCGCCGCCAACGACCGAAGAACAATTGTCGGTCCGTCGTGGGGCTCCGACGAAGCAGGCATTCCGACATTCTTCTACACCGTCTGTCGTTCCGAAGATGGAGTCGCGCCGCCCCTCGTCCAGGCCCATGTCGATGCCAGCGCCGGACAAGATGGCCAAGGCGCAGAAGTCGCTGCCTGTGCATCTGGTTCCGTCTGCGAACCGGCCTTCCCACGAGAAGACGTTTGTACCCAGGCCATTGAAGATCGTGCAGAGGTTGAAGGAAGGAAAGCTCATGGGTGGGTGCTCGGCCCAGGTGATTCGGAAGTCGTCGCAGGTCACGATTGCGAACGAACTCCCACCCCGACCCAGTTGCGTTCCGCGCTTCCGAAGATATCATGGTTCTGTCGACGTCATGGAGGATTCCCAGGGGAAGCAAGGTATCATGGTCAAGGTTTTCATCACTGGATCTCGCAACCCAGGAACCGCTCGCCAGAAGGCGTCCGTCAACATTGGCATGACGGCCCGGGGGACTACAGGGCGCATCAAGGCTACGGACATCTCCGTCAAGAAACCTGTAGTTTCTGGCGACTGTCGTACTGGAACGCCGACTAGGTGGAGGCTGACACCACCAAATCCGATCGTTTATTCCCGGCCAACGTCTGGCGTCACGTGGTCGCCACCGCCATCCCCAGATGTGTCTTCCTTCCCATCGCAGAGTTGGACTGTTGTCGCCAATGTGGATGTCGAACAGATCAAGACACCGACTATTTGCGGCGATGAGACCTTCTTCAGCATGGGTAATGCTCCGAAGTCATTGTCGTCGGCGTCTCCGACAGTCATTCCGACCTTGGCGAGTCCAGCAGAGCCCATGGTTGAATTGGGCGCTATGACCAAGATTAGCAGCCAGACGAACAGGCCTTCCGTTTTGCCCATGGTCTCTGCTGCGACGATCATCTCGCCTTCGAGGAATGGTACCGCCTCGATGGACGCGCTCGCGAAAGTGATGGACAGGAGCCAGGCGGCGTCGCCCGCTGAGGTTTCAGACACTGACAACAGAGCGCTCGTGATGGTCCGTTCTGCCATTAGTGGGCTTGCCCGGTCCTTATTTCGGTCTTCGCCACGTGCGTCGGAGTCAAGTACCGAGGCCACTCTCCTCAAGAGCATGGGCGCCAATGTGTCGCGGATTCGAAAGCTGTTCGCTCCTCCGCTCGACAAGGATGCGAAGGTGTCGAAGGATCCGATGACGCAGATCGAGATCGAGATGCTTAGAGCGAGGAAGAAGGTGGCGGGTGGTGGGGTGGTCGATCCCCGCCTGGATCGCCTTGGTTCCATAACTGCCATGGCGATTCCGAAGGTCGGGACGTCCGGTTCGGACGTCCCCGGTCAGGTTTGAAGCATCAAGATGTGTGGAGCAGGGGTGGTAGGTAGTGTGGTGAGGTTTGGGTGCACTTTCTTTCATTTTCCGCCTTCACCACTTTCTTTGGCAGATCGTTTTTCTTCTATGGCTTCCGTTTGCTGTTTTGATCTCCTTCGACCATCAAGTCCTGAACTCGGCCGACGCTCACAAGGCGACTGTCCGCCTTTCGACATCATCCCTGGTCCACATCTACTGTGGACACGATTTAGTCTCAGCTACCGAGTCCGCGTATCACCAAGTTCAAGTTCCTGACGCAAGCCCTCTACGATACTCCTTTGATCAGCATTCGACGATATTCACGACTGCCAACTGTTCCCCAAGTCGATCGTGCCTCTTGTACTCAGCTAGCACACTCTCGCCGACGATTCTCTCGCCCCCTCTTAACCTTGGTACCCTCACGACTCTTCGACCTTTCAAATGCATGCTCAGCTTTGAAGATCGCACCTATTTTCCCATCGATGCAGCTATTTTCCCCGACGACATCCCTCGATCCTATCGAGTTTTCGAGTACCACGTTCTCTCCAACATTCCAAATACTGACCGTTTCTTCGACCTTTCACAACGTCAACATCATCGCACGCAAGATTCGCGCATACCTCTGACATATCTCCGAAACGCCAAGTATCGTTTGTCTCTCCCCTCTGACGACCTCGTCGCCCTTAGCATACGTCGCAGCACCTCCAGGATCTAGTAGAAACTGCCATTCGCACGAATATCCACTACGCCACCACTTCCACCCCCTTCTTCATGTCGATGCCTCCTCCTCTTGCTATCTCCCGACAGCCTGCACATTCCTTTTCTCCAGCACGCCCACTTAGGGCGCAGAGAAAGGTCGCGGGCGGTGGTGACGACGTGGTGTTCTTGCTCGGGCCTATTTTGACCGATCTGGTATCTGCCCAATCTTTTGCGACTACGAATGCACTGTACCCTGCGACGAGGTTCGGTATGGACAATGCGACAACGATGATGGAGACTCGGGACGCGTTTCGCGAGCCTGACTGGCGATGGTTGGGACGCGTTGGACAAAGGTTGACGGTATTTCCTAGTTGGAAACTCGGACATGGTAGGCGAGGTCGATGGCACGGGAACAAGGCGCGTCCGTTCGAGGTCAGGCAAGAGATCGTGCGGATCTTGGTCACGTTGAGGGATTGGCGTTGAAGCTGAGTTGGACAAGGCCGACGGTGATTTCCATCGGACTTGGGGCGACGTTAGGCGACGATCATGGTGAAGCCAAGACGCAGGTGTGGGCGTTGGACAACTTGAACGCGACAGTGCTCGGTGGGTTCTTCGTGGGCTGTGGTTGGGACTCGGGTGAGTAGTTAGGCGTGGTTCAGATCTAGCCTCAGTTCAATTGGGTCGAGTTCGGGACGGGTCTTGGGCTGTGCTCCCTAAATCCCTTGACCTTTGCGGTTTCGGAGTCAAGCACTCGGAAAGTCATTTGGTCGTTTTTTATTCCACTTTTTTTCCTGGAGTCCTACCCCTTATTTTTTCTGCCATTCAGTGGTTCCAAATTTGCGACATTTTCTTTCGGTTCCGGTATTCGCCTCGGTTTGATTGTACATTCTTGTTCCTAGGTGCCTGCAGGGCCTTTTCGCCCGCACCGTCTTTCTTTCTTTTGACTCTTACCTGCCTACCTGTATATAGCATAGTGTCCGTGTATCCAGGATCCAATAGTAGTGTTGCCAATCCAAGGCCATCTTTCGAGCACACACCCAGGGTGGAGCATCACGATGATGACTGCTGGTATCCCTTCACATGCACTGCGTTCCATAGCAAAGTGCCGATGCAGTCACGATCAGTGGCGTCGTTCCTGGGCCTATCGCCCTGCTCTCTACCACCTCAGAAGAGGGCGTTGAGAATCTTGAGATAACTTGGCCCCATCGAGGTACGATAATGCCGTATTGTGCCCTCAGCGTCTGCGTTATCGATCTTTATTCTTCACAGCCTCACAGGCGCCCGGAAACCAACATGTAAAGAACTCGCACGCACGGATCCGGGGCCGTCAAGGCACCCCCATCCTAAACGGGGTGATCGGTACATTGATCGTCAAGATAAGCACTGATCTTCGTCGTCAACTTATCAGTGAACCATGTCTCGAGCATACCAACGCCACCTCGATCGATGTCCCGTCCCTGGTATGTATGCCTGCCATGTCCCTTTGTCCTGTGACCAGTCGACCCTGCACATAGATCGACGTCAAAGAGGGCGAATTCACCATGAAATGTCAACTCTACCGAATCGCTCCCATCAGCCTTCGGTGTCGCCCGATCTTGTGCCGTTGGGCGATAATTCGTATGGTCGGATCGGTGAGGCGATTAAGTTGCCGAAGTCGTCTTGGGCTGCGGATGAGAGCAAAGTCGGGTCAAGAGGCTTTTTCAAATTAGATTATACTAGTGTGTAGAAGGACCACGGCCAAGACTTCCGCCTTTTACGTCTGTCTTTTCATAATTTGGTGCATCGAGATAAGACATTTCCCCTTGCTGCTCATATTCTCAGCCGACGGGAAAAGGGGAAGATAGGACAACTGGCGTGCACGGTCATCCAGGGGGCACGCCAAGAATCATCATTTGGTCTCCACCGACAATCCTGACGTGCTGACCTTCCCCGATGGTAAGCCGCAGTTGTTGAGGACAAGATGGGACCGAAAATCTATCGGGGTAAACATACCTCGCGGAGGTGAGACAGGTCTAACAACCTGCCCGCGAAACCAGGTGAATACAGAACACACACAGTCGGCTGGCATGTGTGCCTTGTGGAGTGGGACAATCGCTATCTTGCCTACCTGGATGCAGATGTGCGTTGTCTGTGTTGGATTCCCATATATAATAATATATGTGATGTTGACCCCAAGACGAAGTGTCATACCACTAGTCGGCCTCGTAATTGTTCATGTGCATGTTTTCGTGACACGGCACCTTGGCAGAGGAACGAGGAACGATTGGTCGTCGGAAACACGGCATGCATGAACAAGCACCAGGATGGAGCGTGTGCACTGATCTATACTTATCGGGGAAGGACCAACGTGTGAACAATGCGAAGAAGTGATATTAACCATTGCTCAGGTACACTGTGTCGTTGATGACCACGTCGTCGATAATGAGCGGTGCGTATTAACAAAACGAAACCGCGCCGATACTGACCGTTGGATAAGAGCGCTCCCCGCTCATAGAAATCGATATCGGTAGCGAAATACGTGCGGTGGCATTTACAGCGAATGCCAAGTATATCGCCGTCGGCGGCAAGGATGGGCTTGGAGTGTGGAGAGTGCAAGACGGCAAGCAAATGGCACAACTGGTAGCGGAGGATGTCCGCTGTCTCGCTGTGTCGAAAGATGGAAGATGGATCGCAGCGGGGACATTCAAGGGCGAGGCGATCATGTGGGACGCAGAGACATTCGAAAGAGTCTTTGCAGTCGAGGATGATTACGGGGTCGATTTCTCGCCTGACTCGACTCGACTCTTGATTGGGTCGGAAAGCTGCACAGCCACCGTCTGGGACGTCGCAGCTGGCAAAAAGGTGTTCACGCTCTACCACGGGGACTGGCTGAGAGCAGCGAAATACTCACCGCAAGGAGACCGAATCGCGACAGCCAGTCCTGATTCCGTTCGAGTCTGGGACAGCAACCATGGCCACTTGCTCGTCGACATCCCAGTGGAAGTATCCCCGTTGCGCAACACCGGTCTCCTCTGGTCCAAAAATCACCTCTTTGTCGGATCCAACAGTACAATCAAGCAACTGGAAGCATCCACCGGGTTAACAGTCTCGACATGGCTAGTTCCCGATACCGACAACTCCTCGTGCATTGCCCTACCACAGCACGGGGAATTCATCGCATATTCTGCAAACGATTCCGTCGCGTTTTGGGATACCTCGACACACACCCGGGTCGGTCGCATCCAATACACTCAATCCATACATTCGATGGCACTCTCACCAGACGACCGGTTTCTCGCAATTGGTGGGGACGGCGGGAAAATCGCCATTAAAGATCTCAGGGATGTCCCGCCTGCATCCTATTCGACGGTAAGTATCGTGTATTGTCGGATTATAGCGTATCATAGTGGTTTTACTGCCAATCCGCCTTACTTCAATTTCAGTTCGACATCCATACTGATCGCTTTGTCTCCCAGCTACCATTCATTGACATCACAGACGCTGCACTCGATTCATGGAAGCAGGACCGGCTCGCGGACACGGAAACATCATTGACGAGAACAATCGGCAATTCCCGGGGCCAGTGCCATTGGCATGCACTCGCAAACAGAGCTCTCGTACGAGCGCGTTTGGGACATTGGGACTTAGCGATTGAGGATGCCAAAAACGTGAGTCTTCGTTCAATCTCACACGCGCTTATGTTCATTTTAAATTACTACAAGTCCATCGAGATTGATCCATCCGTCAATGCCTACATTGCCCAGAGCCTCGCACTCATCGGCGGAGGAAAAAAGGCGGAGGGTTGTCGTGTGTATGACTTGGCGTTCAGGTACTACCATACAATGGACGTTGATCTTATCCTTTTAATCAAGGTGTGTATTCTGCGCGCTGTGGGACCCGGTTGTCCGTCAGCTACTTATCTTACTTAGGCTGTCGTCCTTTTCATGGCTGGAGAACATGAAGACGCGGTAGAGCGCGTTGGCAACCTCATCGCTACAGTACACTCGAACTCAATGTACTGTGTGGTTCAGGCACGTGCATAGCACCACTCGGCGAACACCGCCACTGACATTCCAGCAGGCATACATGTATTATCTCCTTGGGGACTTGCATATGGAGAACGGCGACTACAAGCATGCGATACATTCGTTCGAGCGTGCACAAGCCCAAATGCGAAACTACCTGGGGCCTCGACTCTTTGCTGTCTCACTGGTAAGCTTCTTGCGGACCATCTGGCAATGTGTGAATAACGATCAGCATTTCTGACAGATATCCGGATGGAAATTTGATGATCTTGACATCACGATTCGACAGCGTCTGTGTGAAGCATTGTATGCAGCGTATGCAGCGGGTCACACGAGGGATGCAGACCAATATCTTCTCAAAATGCTGGATACCTTTGACGAATTGGTCTATATGAGTGGGCCCATCACGAAGTGGATTTCTAGTGAGTTGATACTCCATTCATTTGTTTTTCATGCATTCGAAACCTCTTTGCAGACTTCACTCAACAATGTCTCTCGACTCCCGAAAACGACGATGTCGCAGCCTTGCACGCAACTCCTCACAGTAATGGGCTAATGCTTCATGAAATCCTCAATTCACCGACCCCCACACCACTCTTGAGGGAGTGGGCAAATGCAACATTGACGGGGCGCTCGTGGGAGGACGCATTGGTTGCTGCTGCCAATGTTCGTGTCTCCTTTTACCCCGATATGCCTCGCGGTCCTGATGCTCTTGCTTTGGAGTTTATTACCCCCAGATTCACCGTTTATCGAGCTGTATGTGAATGCCTGGAAACGATTGACCGCATAATGGATGCTAGCAGGTGTTTCCGCCATTTGGCGGATGAGCTTGGAGAGCAGACAGACGCACATGTCGAGCAGGTGAAATGGATTCTCGGTGAGTGGTCTCGCATATTGTGTTGGTGTCGTCATTTATGTCACCATTGTGTGCTAGACTTCAAATGTCGTTGCTCAGGGAAGCTAGAGGGCCTCGGGGATACCGCAATGGGTGCTGGGCAGCATGATGATGCTATCTCGTGGTATTCAGCCGCGCTGTCTGTCGATCCGACTGCACCACAAGGTCTTTTTATCAAGCGAAGCAAGGCGTACATAGCGAGGGGCTTGTGGGACGCTGCGTTAAGTGACGCAAACAAGGTGTGTCCCTTTGTCTCGCGCAGGCTGGTCCTTGTCGATAGGTCATCCCCAGGTGATCGACCTCGATCCATTGTCTCCATGGGGCTACGAGGGGAAGCATGCAGCGTTACACAACGCAGGAGACTATGGAAATGCGATAAATGCATTCGAGATGATGCTGTTGAACATGTTACAGTCATCTGATCTAGAGATTCGCGGTGAGGGTGTCGACATCATACTGAAGTTCGTCCATTTATCTTGCTTCCCAGCGCATCATCGCCAGTATGTAAATCCAGATGAAACGAGGGCGGCAATCCGGGGGGCTATTCAGGATGCCATCCGTGAATCGCCACGCATACTCATTAATACCATCTCTGGCCGCCTTCTCGACAAATTGGAACAAGCTGCATCATTCGAATCACTCCCGGTGTTTAACAAGTTGATTTCCTCCATGACGACACACATTGACCACGCCCGCATCGAGCATGATGTTACACAATACTATCGTTATGCCATGTTCTCACACAAGTGGGAAGACAACGAGCCTCTGTTCGAGAACGTCATACGCATCGTGGTGTATGATCTCGAGGAATCTCTCACTCACGACAAACTGCGGATGTTCTGCAAGATCGTGCGAGATGCCGGGTTGCATTGGGCATGGAGCGATACATGTTGTATCAACAAAGGGGATCACTTCGTGCTTCAGGAAGCCCTGGTTTCCATGTTTAAGTGGTACCAGGGCTCCGCTGTGACGCTTATCTTACTCCGTGGCGTTCGGTCTCCGTGGCGGCGCGGCGATCTCGTAGGGAGCATCTGGAACACTCGTGCCTGGACATTCCAGGAATATCACGCGTCGAAGGTGGTCCGATTCTATAACGAGGACTGGACGCCCTACATGAACCTCGACATTCCCAATCACAAGGACTCGCCCGAAATCATCTCAGAGATGGAGGAGGCAACGGGTGTCTCGGCGCGAGCCTTGATGGCACTCCGACCTGGGTTAGATGACATACGGGAGAAGTTGTGTCTAGCTTCGGAGCGGAAGACAACCCTCGTCGAGGATACGGCATACTCCTTACTCGGGATATTTTCTATCTATTTGCCGATTGTATATGGTGAAGGGGGCCAGGCACTCGGGCGACTCCTGGCACAGCTACTCACGAGCTCGGGAGACACAGGCATCCTTGCATGGACCGGGAAACTCGGGAGCTTCAACAGCTGCCTCCCGGCCAACATAACTGTGTTTAGCCAGTTGCTCACCTCATACGTTCCACAGGCCATTACAGTTGCTGAAATGGAGGCCATCACTGCTGGATTGCGTGCCTCTTCGGTCAATCTCACCTTAGTAACAAAATTCTATGACCGACTCAATGAGCTCCGTGTGCCGTCGTTCGCAGGAAAACGGATGACACTTCCATGCATTGTTTTCAAACTTGGGCGTTTATCTGGATTTCGGAGTAGGTCGGAACGAGTTTTCCGGGCACAGACAGCTGCACTCGGGATTGTGGAAATCAGGACGGAGGAGGATCTCTCTCGATTTGATCCTCTCTACCTCGTTCACCCATGGATCGACTTTCTCCTCGACCGACAGCCTGTCGGGAGTGTATTTGAGACAATACCCGAAGAGAGGTCAGACGATCAGTCATCCTTGATAGACGAGTCGCTGTCGTTCCCTGACCCTTCCAATACCGCACCGGTGGCCCCACCAACACGATCGTCGTGGCTTGCTACTCGCCTTCAATTTGGTTGGTCGTTTGGTGGACGGCCTACCACGCGACCTCAAAATCCACCATCCCAGTCTCTCCGGCCCCCCTCATCTCTATCGCAGGCAGACAAAGAGATGCTCGCCCTCCGAGCCATCGCTCGACTGAGACAGCCGTTCGGTGCGCTGTTACTTACACGGAATTTTGGCGGCGTAGCAGCCTACAGGAGGGTCGCGGCGGAGAATCTGATCACCGTCCAGGTAGAGGATATCACGCCTGCAGCGTTGAACAAGCTGATGGACAGCGTACGCGTACTTGATGTGCTTTAAGTAACGACGGCCATCAGTTACACGACGTTCGTGCATCCGAGTCGTATTCGTTTTCCCTCCATGACTTTCAGACTTTCGGATTGTTGTTTTATTTCATGAACTTTCGAGATAATTCGTGTATGTATCATCAGCTCCAGTCCTCCCCGGATTTCATCTGTCACTTTCTCAAACCTTGTTGGAACCTTGTTTGCGAACTCGCTGTTGTCGATATCACCAAGTAGATTCATCTTCTCGATGACCTCTCTCGATCTTCGGGCAGTAGTATTGGCCGGCGTGGCTCAACCGTGGTGCATTGATGATCTTCTCGATGACCTCTCTCGATCTTCGGGCAGTAGTATTGGCCGGCGTGGCTCAACCGTGGTGCATTGATGATTGTCTCCTCCGAGGTGTTCACTCCCCTGTGGCTCAGCGAGGGTTGGCGATCTCGTGAGGGATATTTATACATTGCCGCCAGGGCCTTGGTCGCGTTGGACGACGTTGAGGTACGTACGACGCTCAGGCTGACGCTGAGTTGGAAAACTGGTTGACCGCCGGTGGTGTTCATGGCGTAGTTAAGGCGTGGTACATAGTCGGTGCTCATCGTGGGCTCTGGTTGGAATTCATGGTGAGTATTTGGACGGGGTTCGGGTTCAGGTTTTTTAGCAGGACCATGATGTCTAGGGTAACACCACCGTGACGTCACTTGAGATCATGGGCAAATCTTTTCGAAAAGGTGAAAAATGCTCAATTGCATGGCGGATAAGATCAATGAGAAGATACAACAGCCCAGGGCCAGCGATGGACTGTGCATAAGACACCCTACGGTCGTTACATGTTCCCCTTCTCGGCACGAATGAAGACTCATCAGTCACAACTTCCCTCGTCTTCTGGAATCCGTCCCGCGACAGCAGGTCTAAGCTCCACTCACCAACTAGAAAGTTCAATGGAACGCGCGAAGAATCTGGGCGCGAAACAAGTGGGAGGTCACCTCTAATGATGTCCTGTTACCACAGTAGATGCGCATGGAAGTGCCGAGGATATTGAGGCCCCAGAGACGGAGTGCTAAGCAATCCTCAAGCATCAAAGTGTACCGATTGCGCATCTGCTTGTCCGGCGATGACGAAATGAGCCCAGCTGCCATCCCTGACCTCAACGATGAAGACGGCTTTGTTATGGTTGTGGAATACGACAAGGAAGACGATGAAGTTGACGGTATCACAACTATCGTCAGCAGGGGGTTTCTGCGAGGCGACATAGAAGTTGAAATCACTCCCGAAACAAATTTTCAAGCGTTTATTGTAGTCCATGATAGCGGTTCCCAAACGTGGCGAGTCTTGCACAGCAGTGTTCAAAGATGGTGACTCGGAGCAGGCCAGCAGGCCAATTGGAATGACGTGAGCTAAAGAATCATAGTCCGAATGATACAAAAAGGGGATGACATCTTCACCTGAAGACAGGAGTTGTTAACATCAGGATAATGGTGGACCTGTGTGTCGCAAAAGCTGTGTGGCGGCTGTACGTGCGGCGTGCCACAGTGACTGGAAGAGAGGTCTGGGGATGCTCCATCCCCAGATCTGTCTTCCACTCAGTGTCAAGTCGCTAGATACCACAGCACTACTGGGAAACAGGCACGTTAATTACTGGAAAAGAGAAACAACTAAGCACGAAGAGACCTGAGGCAAAGAGACGCTACCTAGCAAAGAGAACCACGACGCTGAAGAAAAACATTACTCAGGGGTTAGACAAGTGCATAGATCAGGAAAACGACTCGACCATGACACTCAGCTTGTGCCTCCACCAACATTTTTCTCTCGACCCATAAGTACACTCGACGTCCCAGGACATCCTCACTGTCGTACACGTTTGCTAGGCCGACTCTCGATCCAGCGCTCTCGGTGTGCCACGGCCTCGCGCGGATTCGAGTTACACCGGCGGTGATAGCATACATACCTGATATCGAAGTGTGCCACATGGCAACGAAATGGGTGACGGCTTGTCGGTCTCAGAGTATGTTTTCGTGAGCCAGGTTGGTGGAGTAACGATTCCTTGGTGGAAATGTGGCCTACGTGAACAAGCGCCGAAAACACGAGGTGATGGAACGTGTGCACTGATCGATATCAAACAATGGGCAACGGGTATGCAATGTGAAAAGGATAACCTGTTCGTTGACTTTAACCATTACCCTGCGACAGTGTCGCTGATGAACGCGTCGTCGACAATGACCGGTGCGTACTGGTGAAATGGCGTTGCATTGATGCTGACCGTTGGACAAGAGGGTTCCCCGCTCATCGAAATCAACGGCGGCAGCGACATATGGACAGTGACATTTGCAGCGAATGGCGAGTACACCG